>CAWZYM010000312.1:0-180000 GCA_963966185.1 Rhabditoides inermis
AAGAGAAAGGAGAGAGAGGAGTTTGAGGAGTTTGCAGAGTTCACGGAGCAGTTTGCGTGGCTGGGGCGAGTTCTACGCGCAGCAGGGCGCGGGCATGCTGCGAATCTGGATCGGACCCAAGCCACTCGTATTCATCATAAAACCGGAACCGCCAAGGTATTTTTTTTTGTTTAGCCGGTTGAATCCGGGCATCCGGGGTCCTCCTAGTCAAGAACAAGATGGGGTTCTTGGATTACGACAACGTCAGCAGAGGTAGTTGGGTTGGGTGGCGTCGGACGTCTTGAATTCCGTTCTTGAGTCCGCAGATGGTGCTGTGACGCCTTCTGGCTACCATGAGAGTGGATTGCCACACCACAGGGGCTGGATGAATTCAACAAGAATGGTTGACTCCGAGGGGGATCGAACCAGCGACAGTGAGATTGAGAGACGGACGCTCTTCCACTGAGCCGCGCCCCCGGCCATATTTGCCATTCTCATTCGGTTTCTAGTTCTGTTGCGGGCGAGTTTGGTGATTGGCCATGTCTATCAAAGAATAGATATATTGTAAATGTGAAACGTACCATAGCACAAAGTCGAAATATGAACTGGCGCGCTAGCGCCTAGCGCTGGTTTGCGTTACTCCCGCGCTCTAGATCGAGAGTAGACTCTATTTATTTGTTTTGATTGCAGGACGTTCTGGAGTCGAACGAGCTGATAACGAAGCCGGCAGAGTACGACATCCTCGAGCAGTGGCTGGGGACCGGACTGCTCATCAGTACGGGGGACAAGTGGAGGTAGGGGAACTCTCTCTCGCCTCTCTCTCTCTCCCTCCCTCTCTCTCTCGCTCTATCCCTCTCTTTCTCTTTCTCTCTCTCTCTCTTTGTATTTCTATCTCTCTCTCATCTGTCCCAGGTCCCGTCGGAAGCTGCTCACCCCCTGCTTCCACTTCACTATCCTCAATGACTTCATGACCACCCACAACGAGCAGAGCAGGGTCAGTCAGATTTGCGCCCATTTTAGTTCGACCTCGCTTTGAATTTACTTTGAATTCATAAGGACAAGTGGCGCTCACTCAGCTCAGCAAACACGTGTGGGAACGAAGCTTCCAAATCGCGCGCTTTACTATGGCCGAAAACAATTCAACAATCATCTTCTGCTTCCAAAAATGAACTTCACTGTAGGATGTGATTTATATGAATACGGTTTCAAGATACGTTGGTTCCCTTTTTGGTTCAGAGTTATCCTCTTCAGATTCTCCTTGACCAACTGGAGCTGGTTGAAGGGAAGGAAGTGGACATGTTCCCATACATCAAGCGCTGCGCACTCGACATCATCTGTGGTACGACACGTTTTGTAAACATGTTTCAAGTTTACTGTGTATCATCACTTCACCTACTTTCCTCTTTCTCCTCATTACTTTCCTCTTTCTCCTAGAAAGAAAGCGAAACACCAAAAGGGAATAACAATGAAAGAAGCGTATTTATCAACAAAGGTGTTTTGTGAGAATGATATCGATATGGTGATTGAGCGATGTGATCAGGCGCGGTGTTGCCGGATGGGGCAGGTAAGGGCGACACAGACGCGAGTCGAGGAGGGGCGCGGGTCCGGACACTGACCGTGGAAGATAGTAGTCAACTGCTGCAAGGAACTCTGTCAACACTTCACTGTCACAACTATTATTCTGTAAAGTAGCGGTCAGTCTCTTCGAAACACTCACGAATGCCCCCGACACACTTCGGAATTGCCTTTCGAATCGCCACTAGAACACTCCCGAATTCCCCGAATTGCCTCCGGAATACTCACGAACACTTCGGAATGCCTTGTTATTTTTTTCGAAACACTTCGGAATGGGTTGCGAAGTGTTTGACCGCACCTATAATGGATTCAGAACCCCACCTCCAGAATGCGCTCTCCAGCGGTCTTCATCTGCCAGTATCTGGAAGTGAGATCTGTCTTCTTCTCGAAGCGCGCTGTCCACTGCCGGAAGTTGACGGCAGCCTGTTGGAAGGTGGTCGCGTTTCCGAATGGAGCCAGCTGGAGAAGCGAATCGAAATGCGGCTTCTGAAAAAAAAGCTTCAATAAGAGAAGGGACGAATGTGTCCGACCATCATGTCGTAGATGTCCGACTCGCAAGTGACGTTCCTAGTCGCCTTTCCGATCCCGCAGTCGGCTGAGCACTCACTCCAAGCAGATGTGCGCCACTCGTACACCATCCTGAACGGAATCTATGGAATATGTACATCCACGACTGTACATCTCTATGGGACAGAGCCGTGTGGGGTTTCAACTGACTGACCGCTACTACTCTATTTACCTCTCATCCGTGGGCGCCTCTTCTCCCGTCACATCCTTGCAGCGTGTCAGGCTATAGTGCGCTCCGTGCGCATCCTGACAAGTGACTGTCCGGGATTCTGTCAGCCCGTAATCCTGAATGGCAATGTTAGTGAACGACACTATAGCGTAGATACCTCGCTCTGCCACTCTCCGGTGACGTAGTGGAGTGTGTTGGTGGGAAGAGCAGCACAGGCGACGACGAGAAGAGAGAGCAAAGGTGCAAGCATTGTGGGAAGACACAAGACTGTACCCACACTCCTTCCTTGTCCTCTTTTACGTTGCGGCCTCTAGAACACAATGCGCCGGTGGCATTGCGATCTTCTGTCCAATTATCGTGCATCTGGTTATTGACGAGAGAATAGGCTCCATTATACTTTCACGCTGACGCTGACGCGACGCTGACGCTTCCGTGCAAAAGATGCAACTATTGATTTCATTGACGCAGCGTGATCAAAAACGATAGGTGCATCTTTTGCACGGGAGGGTCAGTGTCAGCGTGAAAGTACAATGGGGCCTAATAGGCACAATATCCTCGTCAAACTGATACACACTACAAATCTTTCATATAAACTCGGAAAGGTGCATCCTTTCAGAAACGTCGATGGGTACGACGGTCGCCGCGCAGACGAACCACTCACATCCGTATGTGATGTCGGTGAAGAGACTCAACGAGCTGAGCTTCATATGGCAGAGGTGGGAGAGGGAGAGAGAGAGAGAGATGTCTTTCCAGAATGCCGTGGCTGAAGTTGAAGCCTCTGTGGTACCTGTCCGGCTACGGCTACGAACACGACAAACACCTGCAGGAAGTCAAGGTACGGTAGGGTACTGTAGATTGTATTTCTGCAGGGTTACTGTATGTTATCAGGCTTTCACTCGTCGCGTGATTAAAGAGCGCATCGCTGACTCGGATGGACCGACCGGAGAGGGAGACAAGAAGAAGAAGAAGGTGGGTGCCATTTTCATTCCTCATACGTTTAGCGTCATGTGTATATCTGAAATAAACTTTTGAAATAAATACAATAACGCTTACAGATTGATATTGATTAAATAAATGTGGTTTTTGAAATAGTGACAATTCGATAAAGTTCCCGCCAACAGATCTCATAAATTGCCATCACGTATGCAACGTGCTTGCGCACAAATGGGGCTCCTGGAGAATTGGAGATGACTCAATGTCACTGTCGTTAATGTGCTACCAGTTAGTTCTCAGGTATTTCTGGATCTGCTGATCGATATGTACCACGAGAGGAAGCTGGATCTGGAGGACATACGGGACGAGGTCGACACGTTCATGTTCGAGGGTGGGGAGAGAGAGAGAGAGGAGAAGAAAGAGGGAGAGGGAGAGAGAGAGAGAAGGAGACCCTCTTGAGGCCACGACACCACCTCTGCGTCTATCGGCTGGATTCTGTGGCTCATCTCTCATAACAAGGGGCGTTCAGGAGAAGATCCACAAAGAGATGGACGAGATATTCGGTACGAAGTCCTTCGTTTCTGAATCTCATCATCTGCGTTGTCTCTCGTCTTTCTCTAACCTGTTTCAGGCGATAGCCCGCGTGACTGCACCAGCGACGACCTCAAGCAGATGAAGTATCTGGGGTGTTGTATCAAGGTGGCGTATAGTAAAGCAATACCTTTCGAGTACCATTATTTCAGGAAGGTCTCCGTCTCTTCCGTCGGTTCCCCTATTCGCTCGGAGGGTGGAGAAGGATTTCATGATTGGTGAGTGCGAGAGGGGCGGGAGGAGTAAAGATAAAGAGGGGGAGAGGGGGGAGAGAGAGAGAGATCTTCATCATTCTCCAGATGGCACTCTCATTCCGAAGGGCGTGACGGTCGTCGTTTGTCCACAGATGATCCACATCAATCCGCAAGTAGGTTTCACCGCGAAAAAAAGTTGTAACGGAACAAAATAGGTGTATGACAACCCGCTGGACTTCATTCCGGAGCGGTGGATCGGCCCATCGGAGAGGCATCCCTACGCATACATCCCGTTCTCGGCTGGACCTAGGAACTGCATCGGTACACGTTTCTCTCTCTCTCTCTCTCGCTCTCTTTCTCTTTCTCTCTCTCTCATTCTGCCTTCTCCAGGCCAGAAGTTCGCCACAATGGAGGAGAAGACGATCATCTCGTGGATTCTGCGTCGCTTCTCGGTCTCCTCCTCCATTCCCCAGATGGACAACATCCCATGTCCCGAGATCATCGTCAAGCCCTCCCTCGGATTCCCTATGGCAGTGCACAGACGATGAATGCAAGACATTTTGATCTTCCTTTTTGTGATATATTCTTTTTATCCAATAAATGTTGTTTTGACACAGTTTTATGGGTTATCATTCGTTGAACTTCACGAGTTTTGAGTTTTTAAAAATACAGCCCGCCCGGCCGGCCGGCGCGGTTTTTTATTAGAATATCATCCGATATTGTGACCCACTGACAACTGATTTCTTCCAGTACATATGCTTTATTCATATACATAGGATGACGGAAATTTTGCTTTGTTATAATTTTTTGTTTTATTATTGTTTTTGTACAATGTAATGTTGTTTGTGTTTTATAGATGAATACAAATCCAACGTTATCGGCATCCACAATGGGCTTCACACGGACGGGACATAACACGGCCGTTGCGCCTCAACCAACCATATCGATGAATTCGCAATACGCAGTGAGCAGATTGCTATTAGTTGTTATAATAATGATAATCAGCATTTACCGACGCTGAAAACCTTCAGAGTCACCAGCGGTATGCGAGCGGTCCGTACATGCACCAGAGCACGCGCTCCATCCTCCACACCAACACTTCCAAGAAGCGATACTCGATTGTACCGCCACGACCAGGTAAATTCATTTATCATGTCCTAATTAGTATCGCTGGTTGTTCTCCAGGCCAGAAGTCGGCTGCGTACACGGGCATCGACGGGCTGCGCGAGATGAAGACGCGCGTCAACGCCCGCCCCATCGTCAAGGTGTATATTGTCGATTGTTTTATTGTTTAAATATTTGAATTTATTTCATAGGTTTGCATTTAGTCTGTTGGTGTGAACCCTGCCCGCCTGCTCCAACCCACGTCGTCGTCGCCGCCGCCGATGCGGTACGTGCTCAAGATCCCGCGCCTGCCCCCGCAAGTCCATCCTATCCCCGTCAACCGACCCATCACTCCACCCGTCGGTAAGTATTGATTTTTCTATATTAATAATTTATGTAAATGTGTTTCAGGCGGTCGCGTGATCCGTCACCGCGACTGGGCGGCCGCGTCCACAACGCAACAACTGCCGCCGCCCGCCAAGGAGGTAAGTATGCAAAAAAGGCGGAGTGCTGAAGTGTTCATAAGATGTTTTTCCCTTTAATCGAATCTCTTTGAGATCCGCAAGATGTTCGCGTGTGCGGCGGACGGCTGCGATTGGACAGGGTCTTCGTCGGCCGCCCTCAAGCGACACTCGCTCCTCCATGCCGCCTTCCGACAGAAGGAGACCCAGCAGCAGCAGGTGCGCTATCTTATTTTCTTTCTTTTATTTATATTTGTCTATTTAGTATTACATAATAAGATTAAGAAGTGTGAACATAGAACAGAAGGTAAGTTCTGGTTCCAATTCTACCCTCAACTCGTTCTTGTCAGACAGCGGCGGCCGCGGCCTCCACTCCTTCGGGCAGCAAACAAAAATCACGCGGCGGGGTGGGTGTTTAAATCATTTATTACCAACACAAAAGTTAACTACAATTTTAAGATCAAGTCAATATCATCACGTAAGAATGTTGGATTAAACTTTTCGACTGCTAGTTTTCGATAAATTGTGGACGTCATCTCTACTCGGCGGCGGTGGTGGTGTTGTCAGGTCCGCGGGTGGGAGTGTTGTCAGGTCCGGGGTTGGGAGTGTTGTCGCGAACATTGTCGACGATCCATGGCTGAGCGAGTGCCTGGAATACATTGTGCTCGATCGTTGTTACCCCAGTAATGTACCTCTTCGAAGGGCATACGCTGAGCAGGGTCTTTCTGGATGAGCCCGCGGATGAGGACGCAGGCTCCCTCAGACACTTTGGCCGGAATGTGGAAGTTGACGGCTTTGATGGCGGCGAACGTGTTTGACTGATCGCGACTGTAGAATGGCGCATGGCCGACGATGCACTCGTACATCAGCACCCCACACGACCAGTTGTCCACCTGCACGGTGAACAATCACGCTCCATACACGACAGCTCAACTAAGCACCTTCTCGTCGTGGGTCCTATGCTCGATCATCTCAGGCGGGAGGTAGTCGATGGTTCCGCACAGGGTGTCGCGCTTGGTGTTCTAGAACAATGACTATCGAACTATATTCGATGAGAGTACTCACATCGTCGATGACGGACCAGCCGAAGTCGGCAAGCTTGATGTTTCCCAGAGCGTCGAGCAGAATGTTCTCGGGCTAAATTCTGTATAGTAACAATCCTAATACATAGAAAACGCAATGTCCGTCTGTCTGTAAGTGACGCTGATGCGGCGCTCTCTAAATACCCCAGGTCGGAGCTAGCATGTGATACGCTCCGGGTTTGCACTATTTTTAGGCCCCGCCCACTACAACCAGGAGAAGGAGCGCCGTAGGCGCGAATCCGACTGGTCACAAATGAAGCCAGTAAAGTACCTTGAGGTCGCGGTGGATCACCTTCTTCTTGTGGCAGTAGGAGACGGCATCCATCAACTGCGCCATCAGCCTAAAAGTCGTTCAATTATTCCTTCTTCATCGATCGCGACTCACTTGGCGACGACCTTCTCCTCGAGCTTTCCTCCGTTCCTCTTGAGCAGACCGTAGAGCTCGCCATCCTTGGCATATTCCAGCACCGTGTACACTCTACTCTCGTCGTGGAAGAAGCAATATAGACGCAGGATGTTCGGATGTCTACGTGAATTAGTGAATGAAAGGGAGAAGAGACCTTACCTGAGGTGGTACTGGATCTCGATCTCCCTCTTCACCTGGAACTCGACCCTCCTCCTCTGCAGCTCCCTCTTGTTGAACATCTAAGTGATTATGTGATTATATAAATTCAGAAAGGAGAAAGGAACCTTCAAAGCGACGATGAACTTCGACTCTTTTTCCCTGGCCATGAATACTCTGCCGAACATGCCCTGCAATTGACCAGATGTATAACGGATCGGAAAACGACTAGACGACTAACTGACCGCCCCGAGCGGACGTCCGACATCGAAATCCTGCAGAGTGAATTTCCTTCCGTTCACATCTTCAGTCGACTCGGCCGCGCGTGCCTGTTGAATGATACATAGTCATGGCGTGGGACCGCATCTCACCTCCATTAGCACCGGCGCCGCCTCCTCCGACATTGTCGATTTTAAAAATGACGCCTTTCTCTCTTGCCTTTTTTCGATGGGGAATGAGAAGTGGCCACATCATATATGCAAATGATGTTCTGTCTACGTGGACCTAATTGTGTATCGTGTATGCAGGTGCGCTGTTCGGAGTGTGCCGAGGTGTCGTACTCGCGTCATCACCTTCTCCAGCACATGCATGACGCGCACTGTATCGACGCGCCCTCCTTCAACCGACACTTTGAGAGCAAGCAGCGGCTATATGTCAGTGGTTGATCATAGCGATGGAGATATATCGATTGATTGCAGGAGTGGCTGCAGGGCTGTCGGCACACACACGCCATCGACTTTGTCACTGCGTCGGGGGCGAAGATATGGACTGGAGGCGCGAGGGTGAGTCGTGTACAGTAAAACTCCAGTTTTCGTGGAATCGCCATTCTAGACGGAGTGATGAGAGTGATAAGATCGCACACGTTTTATCATCACCATTGAGTTTCAGGTGATGTACATGCAGTGCTCGCGGTCGGGTGACCCGAAGGAGCGGCAGAACAAGAAGCACTGTCGCATGCCTCGGCCGACTATAAAATGTGGCAAGACGTGTATGGCGTACATCAAGGTGAGCCTGTTTCTGCCCGGTGGAGTGTCAGTTGTGCAACTGCTGGATTCAGATTCGTCTTATCGACGACAAGCCGGGCGCGCTAGACGTGGAGGGCTGCCTGTACCACTCGGGCCACGACATTGACGCAACGCGACTCCTCCTCACCGAACCTGAGGTGGGTCGTGAAAAAAACCGATCGATAATCAATCGATATCAGGTGAACCTCGTGTGGACATTGGAGCAGCGCTTCCCCACCTGGGACATTGAGCCCGACATGATGCAGATTCGCTGTGAGTCGCTTCTCGCGGGGTTCCTGCCCACATTCAACCTGATCCTTGCAGCCATCCTCGGCAAGGGCACTCGCTTCCGGCTGGTGCCCGACCAGCAGCTACGTGAGATGCTGCCCATATGGCTGCAGTCTATCCGTCAGAACCGCTGGAAGTCGCCCTCGTCGTCGCTCGCGCTGCCGCCTCCCTCCATCTCCGATGACTGCCTCTCCCTGCTCGATGATGACATTCTCAACTACGACAGCGACGGCGACGAGAAACCCATGCCCAGCACCTCTTCAGGATACAAGCTAGATGTTGAAGCCTACGATTGAGTCAACTCTTCTTGTATTTTTCTGTCTTTCGTTTCTGCTCAGATTATATCATTGTCTTCTAATTTGTATAGTTCTTCCAACAAAATCGTGTTCGTGTCTCAGAGAGATTTTATTATTAATTTATCATTGTAATAAATAGGTGATTTAGTCATGTTCGTTTCGTGTAGTCCACATTTGTCACAAACCAATAACACTCTTCCACACGGTCATATTCAGGATTGGACAAACAAACGCCCACTGCAAAGAATGTAACAATTTATCAACAATGCAATAAATTAGTGTATATCACAGGGGTCTTCTAGTTGTGCTTCTTTCCGTCGGCCACCTTGGCTGGCTCCTTGTGGTGGAGGAAGACAATGGAGAAGAGCACGACTCCGATCATCATGGAGAAGGAGGACGCGTAGTAGGGGAAGGCAGAGCGGATGAACCTCTCATACTGCGTGTGCTGGAGCGGGCGCACCGACACCTGCTGCACATCGAGCAGGTGCGTGTATCCCACGCGGCGGTAGTCCACCACAAACTTGAACACTCCGTACACGTCGGGGAGCTTGAACGTCGTCGACAGCACCCCCTTGTTGTTCGAGAGGGTCGTGCGGACGAACGGGTCGATGCGCACGAACTCGAGCTGCACGTCCTTGCCGGTAAACGGCTGCCACTTGCCCTCCTTCAGCTCCTCGATCTCCATCGTGTACTTGACATCCTCGGTGATCGTGTACTCGCGGGGCGGCTCAGACTCTCCAACCTATAATGTCAACAGTCATACCAATTCATGGCTCGAAACAGTTGATCAAACCTTCTTCAATTTATTATTCATATTCATATTCTTCTGCAATGTAATATTACGATGATATAACATGCCTTATTTTTATTTTTTAATTATACCTTGTGGTGGGCAACGCTCTTGACGCGCAGAACTCCGTTCTCCTTGAGCACCCACTTCGATAGGGCAGTCACAAACTCGAGGTTGCCGGAGCGGATCCTAGAATACGTTGATGAGACGACGATAGTAAATCACAAGCACAATAACAAACTTCAACTCTGAACGAACTCACTTGGCTTGTCCAACCTTGTTCACGTCGGCGTTGAGATAGGCATCAGAGAACATGGCGAGAGAGCCGGTGAACACGACGCGGGCATTGTTGCGCGCCTGCAGGGCTCCGACCAGCAGCGTCTGCTTTCCAACAGCTCCGGGGTACTGAAAACAATTGATGAAAAATCAAATATCAAAATTCAATTATACTCACGGTATCAATGTCCTTGGTGGGGTCAAAAGAGTAGGCAGTTGTGGCGGCCTTGAGCACCTCGAGGCGGAGACGGTTCGACTTGTCCGAGACAAGGGCGACTCCCTTGAAGAGCACCGACGACAGCTTGGCCTTCGATCCCACAATCAGCTCGGCGTCAATGAGCTGCTCCTTGCCGGCCACGATCGTCGTGTGGTAGCCGTCATCCTGAGATCACAATATCACAAACACCGTTTACACATAAATTCATGCAGGAGGATGTCTGACACAAACATGCACAGGGAAAGCGTAAAGTGCTCATAACGGATCGGGAACACTCACAAGATGGTTGTCGTAGTTGAAGTGGTCAATGACGGCAGTCTTGTCCTCGTCAAACTCGAATCCGTTCTCAACGGCGAGCTCGCGGATGGCCTCTCCAATGTTGGAGGAGGCAGCGACAAGAACGTTGCCACCCTCGTCGATGAAGCGGGTGATCTCAGCGACAGAGATCGAGCCGCCGAACTCTGCACAAGTCAGTGTATAACACTCACAATGAAGTGATGCTCACCCTCGACAGACGGGGCGAAGATGATGAGGTTGTCGTAGACGAACTCTCCGTACTTGATCAGAGCGAGGGTAGGATCATCGGCGAGCTTCACGGTCACGGAGTGGCCACGGTCTGTAAGGGGATTGTAAATCATACAATCAGATTTGAAAATACATATTCATGAATTTGATATTCACCCTGGAGATTCTTGAGGAAGATGGAGTGAGAATCCTGGACTGCAAGAGAGTCGACCAGAACGAGGACGCGGTCGGCGGCCACCGCTGCGAACAGCACTGCCAAGAGTGCCAAGAGACGCATCTACAAAACACAACCTACACTTCTGAACATAAATAAACAAAACACAAAGGGAACAAACAGATAAACAAACAAATACAACCTTGTTTGGTTGCCACGTCAAATAACCGAGTTACCGTAATTTGAACGTGTATATTACATCAGTCCCTTCTCGGCGGGACGCAAACCAGTTAACTTTCTGAACTGCAGTAAGAGTAGTCATGCGAGTAAACCCTCAAAAAGCTACACACTACAAGCGTAAAAATCCCCCTAACCTACTTCATTTTCAAGCCGGTTGTTTCCGGATCTCGTTGACCACAATTCTAATTTCTTCCGATTTTCGCAACGTTGTTCGCGAACACTCAATTTTTTCTCTCTTCCACGTCCACTCGGGCCCTCGGCTGCCACGCAACTTGCACTTGGCTTCCCTCTCTATTGATAAAATCACCTCGTGTGGTGATGTCCGTTTATGTCCACCCTGAATAACGATTATCGTGCGTGAGTTTCTCATCCGTTCGTGAGACCTGTCATTTCGGCTTTCTGTCATTTTGTATGTTAGACAACCACACGCTTCCTTCATCCTCACTGTTCGTTGGCCTAATATCTAATCTAATCTCGGCGATCTCTATGCTTTGAGCTTTTTGATTATCTCCTCATCCTCCAAGGTCGCCGTGGGCTGTATCGCTCGGCCCGATCTGTTGCGTCAGCTAGAGCTTGGATCGGCCCACTCTGCTGCATTGTGCTGGACGCGCGTGGGCCGGTCGGTCGCAGCCGGTCGCTGGAGGGCGGGCGCTGTGCTCGCGCGAAACAGTATTACAAAAGGGCGGCGTGTGTTGCGTGTATGCAGCCCGCCACGTAGGCTCGTCTGCCCATCGCACCCCGCGATAACATTGCGGAGGCCAGTGCGGCGGCATTCGGCTCTCCGGTAAACAGTGCGGTTGCTCCGGCTGACCCCGCATGGCCTTGGCCTCGCGGCTCTGCTCGCCCCTCCCCTTCTCTCCACACACACCCGTTCCACTTAGTCTCGCCCACTTTATGCCCGCGTGTACTTGTAATCTCGCTCGTGATTCTGACTGTGTTGATTCGTGCGGTCGATAGTGACTGATATCGATAATTGAGCGTTGATCATGTGCAGTGTTTTCAGCGAGCCCCGGACCCCCCGACCTCGGCTTCATTCTTGACTCTTCGTGACCGACCCCCGGAACCGTCACCGCCCTTCGTGCCCCCAACGAGAAATGGATAGCGGAATTGTCATGGAACAGAACGGAATCAACGGACACGAGTTCGGTGAGTGCTCACATTTTGTGTCCTCTTTTCTGCATGCAATGTTTACGTGTGAAGTGTGAATGATGATTCAAGGAGATCGAATCCGGGCTGTATAGATTCCAGTTTAGTTCGCGACCGCATATCGCCAGTTCCTTTTCTGTGTTATTCATCTCGCGTTCGCTCAGCAGCAAAAAGCGTTGACCTAGAATGCTGTGCGCAGTCCCCAAGACGTGCTGGCTTGTCGAGGTCACCGCATGACCGCTCACTCTCGCTGGGGAGCGAGAATTTTATCTCTCACGCCCCATAGTCGCCGCTCCTAGGTTCTAGGGCTAGGGCTAGGCACGGATTTCGTGGGAAGAAATGGAATGATGGTAACTTGATATCATGATACCAAGCGGTCGAAAAATGACGGCTGCGCGATCTGACACTGCACAGAGAGAGAGAGAGAGAGCTGTTAAGTAAACAGAACTGCTCTCGGTGATTGGTACGGTGTGTAGCGGATAGAAGAAGTGCACCCGGATATGACGGATGCACAACACGTGTTGATTGTTGAAGATGAGTGTGTTGCAGAGTCGAACGGTGCCGCTCCCGCCGCCCCGGCTGTGGAGACGACCACCGCCTCGGCGACCGGAGTTGTGCAGATGGACTACACTACCGACTTTCCTGGACTGCCCTCTGCGAATGCCGCCGCCCCCAAGGTGTCTGCCCCCGCCTGGGGAGCTCGCCCCGCCGCCGTCACCACCCAGATGTTCCAGGTGAGCATTTTCTCAACTTCTTGTTTGTAATATCAATCGCTAATGACTTGTTGCAGCTGTCTGCTGAGGAGCGCCAGACGCGCGGCAAGAGCTTCGGAGGCATCTCGGAGGAGAACAAGCGCTGCCAGTACATCGCCACCGACACGAAGACGCGCATCGAGCTGTGCGAGAACAAGGACGGCTCGCTGACGGTGATCGTCAAGGGAACGAAGGCGGCCTGCGACCTCGCCAAGGGACGCCTCGTCAAGGACCTCCAGACGCAGATCAACAAGGAGATTTCGATCCCCAAGGAGCACCACAGGAAGCTCATCGGTGAGTTGGCTGGCTGATTGGTTGTGGGTTCGGAATGGTGCTGGTCGGTACCCTTTGATCCTTTGATGGTCCACTAGACGTCCCACGTGAGATGTGTTTGTTTGCGTACCGGCGCGATTTGAACGTGCATAGGAGTGGGCATTGACCGTTTTGAATGCTAGGGCGAGCTGTTTACACAGTGGATTGACGGGGTTGAGGAGGAGAGGGTGCGCGGATAGGGAGGATTAGGGAAATGGATGAACACGGCGATGGCACAGTGTATTGATTGCTTGTGTATTGTGTTCAATTCGCAGTGAGCAGAGTAGTGGTGGGGCAAGAAGAGAGGAGGGGAGGGAGTGACGCATTTGGAGTGTGAGAGACGCGTGGCACATATAAGTCGAGCTCAATTGTCTTTTTCGCAATAATATGGAAAACTATGAAATAGGTAAATATTGCGACTGAAGTTTGCAAATTAATACCATCATTTAAAAAATGCAAATCACGTTTTCAAATAGTAAAAGTTTCTGAAAATCCAAAACATTCTGTCTTTGCATTGTAAAATAGGCCCATGTACAGCCCAGGGCCGATTTTACAGACGAATCGCAGACAAAGAGGGCAGAACCATCTGCATTATCGGCCCTCGGCCGATTTTGCAGACAGACCTGATAGCTTGTCTTGGCAAAACATTCGCCGGGCGCGAGGTTCGAACTCGCGAGATAGGATTAATGTTCGCGGTGCTACACCACTACACTACGCTGGCACATGTGCCGTGCTGCATTAACTAATAGTCGACAGCGCGCACCTCAAAAAAGTATTGTGACAGCTACTGATAATTGTGTGAGAGTGAACATTCAAATATCAAATGCTTTGTTTTCAAAAAATAGTTCCTTGGTTCCGAAACAATTACATCCACAAAGTAAGCATCATCAAGTCTCGTCTCTTTGAACGCAGCGCATTGTTTCCCGTCTTTGAGAGAGAGCAGTGCAAGCGTGGATGGCCTAGTGGTATCGTTGTGCAATCTGCGCGCTCGCTTCTTGGGATCGAGTCCCGCGCTCGGCGAATGTTTTGCCAAGACAAGCTATCAGGTCTGTCTGCAAAATCGGCCAAGGGCCGATAATGCAGATGGTTCTGCCCTCTTTGTCTGCGATTCGTCTGTAAAATCGGCCCTGGGCTGATTTTACAGACTGTCTGAATTTCGTCTGCAAAATCGGCCCAGGGCCGATTCTGCAGATGAGTTCTCGCTGCACTTCTGCAAAGTTGTCCATGGGCTGTCCATGGGCCTATTTTACAGAACTCAAGACAGAACACTTGGAAATTGATAGTTCGTTTCATTATTGAACTATTTTACAATTCATTCACAGAGTTTAAAGAGCGATTTTGCATCATAAGTTGTTAAATATCTACCATAGACAGTTTTCCAATTTCAGTCGCATTAGTTGCCAGTTTCAAAGTTCTCTTTAACTTTGCGAAAAAATCAATTGAACCCGACTTATATGGGGGCAATATACGAACTGCGTCAATAGATGCCATGCAGGCGGCTCTCCCGTCCCGACCCGATTATTATATTGTTGTCGTGGGAACTGTTGAAGGGCTACAGTCGCGGCTCGTGCATTGTTTATTGGGGAAAGAGGAGCGAGGGGATTGTAAATGTTTATGGGTAGGAATAGCACGGCGGTATTGTTTTCACCAAAGGGTGGCGAACTTTGGAATATTGATTGATTTTGAGGCAAGGAGGGATCTGCGCTGCGGGCTCTGGAGGCGGAGACGAACTGCCGCATCGACATCCCCAAGAGGGACGCGCCGACCGACGTGATCAAGGTGACTGGCCCCCGCGATGGAATCGACCGCGCCATCCGCCACATCATGTCCGTCTCGGAGAGGGAGGTGAGCACCAGCTGTTTACATTGTTTGCAATTTGAATAATTGTTTTTTAAACCGTAACTAAGTGATTAGTTGACACGTTGTCTGATTGGCATGAAACCTGGATCCTAGTGGTTTCAAATGTGTTATCTGGCGAGAGAGTGACATGCGAGCTTGTTCTCGCTGCTTATCGCCGCCGTTTATCTGACCTATGCGGTCGAGCTGGCGATGAAGCAGAGTGTAGGGAATACGGAGAGCGGGGGTCGGGGGGAGACAGGGGAGATACGGACTAGTTGCGGTTGCGATCTTGCGATCATATGACACTGTCGGGGACAGCCAACTCGCCCGAACAGAAACAAAAGTGATGAATGGGTTCGAAAATGTTGTGGATAAATGATGTATTGCAGGCCAAGCTGGCCACCGAGCACATCCTGTGCCCCCGCGAGTACTACCCCTGGGTGCGCGGACCCAACAACGAGATTGTCGACCAGCTCGTCGCCGAGACTGGAGCCAAGGTGGGTAGATCGGTCTAGATCATCGGTGGTAGATCAGTTGCCATTCTCGCTTTGTAGATCAACATTCCCCCCTCGACTGCTGACAACGAGATCATCGTGATCACTGGAGAGAAGGACGGAGTGCACAAGGCTGCGCTGCACATTCGCGGAGTGCTGGCCGCCAAGCAGGGCGTCGTCAAGTCGCTCTCCATCCAGGTACGCATACGCGAGACGATACCACCCACGACGATGGTTCTAATGTTGCCCTTTGTTTCAGATTGCTCGCGCTCAGCACCGCTACATTATCGGCAAGGCGCGCTCGGGAATCGCGGAGATTCTGCGCCAGACTGATGTGGCTGTGGAGGTGCCGAACGAGGAGGAGAACAGCGACATGATCACCCTGCGCGGAGAGACTGCCAAGCTGACGGACGCCGTCGCCATGGTGTACCAGAGGGCCTCGTCGGTCATCACGACACAGCTGAAGGCGCCCGTCTGGCTGCACAAGTACCTCATCGGCCCCAAGGGAGCCCGCCTCGGAGAGTTGTGCCCTAACAGGAACAAGGTGCAGATCGACTTCGAGGACTCTGGCGCCATCTTCCTCGAGGGAGCGCCCGAGGAGGTGCGCACCGCACAGGCTGCCCTCCAGGCCGAAGTGGACAAGCTGGAGAAGGAGAACTGCATGGAGAAGGTGAAGGTGGCCCCCATTCTGCACAGGCACGTGATCGGACGCGGAGGAGCCTTCATCTCGAAGCTCAAGGACGAGCACGGCGTGCAGATCTCGATCCCCAACGAGGCCACGAACAGCGACGAGATCACGGTGGAGGGAAAGAAGGAGGGAGTGAAGGAGGCGATCAAGGAGATCAGGAAGATCGTCACCAAGCTGGAGAACGAGAAGAGCAAGGACATGATTGTCGAGCAGCGCCTGCACAAGCTGATCATCGGACAGAAGGGCAGCGAGATCCAGAAGCTGCGCGACCAGTATCCCTCGGTCGTCTTCTCCTTCCCCGACGCCAACAAGAAGAGCGACGTTATCAACATTCGCGGAGACAAGCAGGAGGTTGACAAGGTGAGTTCTCACTTGCTCACTGATCGATACTAGTTGTGGTTGTTTAGGTGTCTGCCGTGCTGGTGAAGGTGGTGAAGGAGCTGCAGGAGAACAACTACCAGCAGGCTGTGCCCATCTTCAAGGAGTTCCACAAGCACATCATCGGAAAGGCCGGAGCCACTGTTCGCAAGATCCGCGAGGAGACGTCGACCCGCATCGACCTGCCCGACGGAGACAGCGGAGAGGAGAAGATCCTGGTGACCGGAAAGAAGGCCAACGTGGAGAAGGCCATCGAGCACCTGAACAAGATCCAGAACGAGCTCGCGTCGGTCGTCCAGCTCGAGGTCGAGATCCCCACCAAGGTACGTGCAAAAGACAGTGTATGATTGTATGAGTTTCACTTCTCTTGTTTTTCAGGTGCAGGCTCGTCTTCTGGGCAACGGTCGCCGTCTCATCTTCGACATTGAGGAGGAATGCGGAGGCGTGCACATCAAGTTCCCGGCCGAGAAGTCTGACTCGACCAAGGTGACGATCCGCGGTCCGTCGGCGGACGCGGAGAAAGCGCACAAGCTGCTGTCGTCTCTGGCCAAGGACAAGGAGCAGGACATCCACGAGGACAAGGTGACTGCCAAGGCTGAGCTGCACAAGTTCCTCATCGGAAAGGGAGGCGCCCGCATCAAGAAGATCCGCGCCGACCATGACGTGCGCGTCATGTTCCCCCGCTCGGACGACGCCGATAAGGAGACTATCCACCTGCTCGGAAAGAAGGGAGACGTGGAGAAGGTGAAGGGCGAGCTCGAGGCGCTCGTCAAGGAGCTGAACGAGACGGTCGAGATGAAGCTCGACATCAACCCCGTCTACCACAAGAACTTCCTGGTGCGCGGAGCCGCCCTGCTCAAGGAGATTCAGGAGCAGAACGGAGGCGTCGCCATCTCGTTCCCGGCCCGCGGAGGAGAGAGCGCCACGGTGACGATCAAGGGATCGAAGCAGTGCGTCGAGTCGGCCAAGGCCAAGCTCGAGGAGATGGTCGAGGACTTTGAGAAGCAGGTGGGTAGAGGGGGAAGGGGGGGGGGGTGACGAGGGATGGACTGACTGTTCCATTTCAGACGACGATCACTGTGGAGATTGCCTCTCAGCACCACCGCGTGCTTCTTTCGAACCGTGGCCAGAAGGTGCACGAGATCCAGAGCAAGTATAACGTGTCGATCCGCTTCCCCGGCAGGCAGCAGGAGGGACAGGAGGTGAGTGGAGACCAGGGGAGGGGAGACATGGGCATGGGCTGATTGATGCACTTGCAGGTTGACCAGGAGGCGGCCAACCGCGTGGTGATCTCTGGCCGCGACACGAAGTGCGAGCTGGCCAAGGAGGAGCTGCTCGCTCTCGTGCCCATCTCGAAGCCCGTCCACGTGCCCTATGACGCGCACCGCTTCATCATCGGCAAGGGAGGAGAGACGATCCGCAAGATCATGCAGGACAACGACGTCAACATCTCGGTGCCCAAGGACGAGCAGATTGACGAGATCGTGGTGTCGGGAACGGTGGAGGCTGTGGAGGCTGCCGAGAAGGACATTGCGGCCAAGATGGAGGAGTACGAGGCGCAGGCAGAGGACCGCAAGCTGCGCCAGTTCGAGCTGGTCATCGACGTGCCCGCCGACTACCACCAGAAGATCATCGGACCCAAGGTGAGCAATCGATACTCGGCTACTTTTTATTTACTTCTGGGTATACTGTAGCCAGTTGCTTATCCTTTTCATTGCAGGGAGCGACTGTGAACGCTCTGCGTGCCAAGCACGACGTGCAGATCTCTCTGCCCCGCGGAGAGAACAAGTGCGACCAGATCACTCTGCACGGATACGAGGCTGCGGCCCGCGCGTGCGCCGCCGAGATCGAGGAGATGATCGGCGAGCTGAAGGCCATGTTCACGACCGAGTTCGAGCTGGACGCTCGCTACCACCCGCGCCTCATAGGACAGAGGGGACGCAACCTGCGCAAAGTGCAGGAGGACTACGGAGTGGAGATCCGCCTGCCCCGCGGAGAGCAGGACCCCAACACGGTGTCCATCTCGGGCAAGTCGGAGGAGGCGGTGTACGACTGCATCGACTTCCTGCGCGACGAGGAGGAGGAGTTCCTCGCCGACTTCAACGACCGCAACCAGTACATGTCTGTGCGCGCGCCGGCCCCGGCGGCGGCGGCGCCCGCCCGCGGAGTGCAGATCTCTGGGGCGCCGTGGCAGCTGGACATCGGCAGCTCGGAGCAGTTCCCCGACATGGGAGGAGCCACCAGCAACCAGGTGGTCGGAGGGGCCTGGGGAGGCGCCCGCCGCTTCTAGAGGGGAGAAGAGGAGAGGAGAGGAGAGAGTGCCTTCTGGGAGTGGCACGTGTTTATTTATCGTGTGACATTCGCATGCCACCAAAAACAGTATACATATAAGCAGATACTTTTATTCGGTTTGTAGTTAATTTATTGCTCCCGCTGTTTATGTTATTTGTGTTTTCGTCTATTCTCTTTGTCGTTTTATTGATGTTGCACGCGCACACACCACGGGGTTTTAACCTCTAAGAGAGAGAGAATGGAGAGTTTTCTTTGTTAATCGGATTTATTGTCTGATTGTCACGTTCGAGTATGAGGATAATAAACTGGTCAATTTGTTTGTCTGCGTTGTTCTTTTGGGGAGGGTATCTGTACTTTGGGAATAAGGGTCTCCGGATATCAATTGAGATGTGCTGGGGTGGATTGAAAGTGGTTGAGGGGACGACCGAGAAAGAGGGGTGAAGTTTTGACAATGAGGATGGATTAAACTACCAGTGGTGATTAGGGTGGAGTGATTTGGCTGTCTAGAATGTTAGCATGTCTTGTTAGCATGACCAGGACTGGCAGATAAGCGGGCGGCGGCGCTCCTCGTCGCATTCTGCCCTCGCCTCTCGGAGCAAGTCAAGGTTCGCCCCGCCCCTCGAAGCCCTGCCCCTCACCTCGTGCATTGCAGCATGGCCGACAAGTCCGCGTTCATTCCCGTCGACCTCGGAGGCGGAGCGAGCAAGCCGGCCGAGCTCGACATCGACATCGACGACGAGCTGTTCGGAAAGAAGGTACTGTAGCTACAGTATCCAGGGCTACAGTAACCTGTTGATTTAGGGCGGCTCTAAGCCTGCGGCTGCCCCGGCCCCTCCCCCGCCGCCGCCTCCTCCCCCCAAGGAGGAGCCGAAGAAGAGCGGAGGATACGCGTACTCCAAGGCCAAGACGTACCAGAAGACGTACGCGTACGGGCAGAAGTAGACGGAAGAGGAGAGGAGCCAGCAAGAGATATCCAAGACTGCAGACACACAATACTATTTCGCATTCCACTCTCTTGAAGTAAAGATTTGACTGTCATGTGTGGGAGCGTGGGTGATTGAGACGGAC
Organism: Rhabditoides inermis; assembly: GCA_963966185.1. NCBI lineage: Eukaryota > Metazoa > Nematoda > Chromadorea > Rhabditida > Rhabditidae > Rhabditoides > Rhabditoides inermis. The sequence goes on from CAWZYM010000312.1 coordinate 19,977, forward strand.
TGTAACAAACATCGTCTTCGTTACACTGAAAAAAGAGGTGTGTGATTCGGAAAGTGCTCACTCTACTCGTGTATTTGTCATGCGTTCTACACTGCAGTAGAATGGATACTCGGCTGTTGCTGTGCTTAACTGTTGTGGTGTCGTTTGTCGTCTACTCTCGATTGCTACTCTCTGGTGCGTGCACATATCACATATCCGTCTTCTCCGAATCTGTTCACCATTCATCATCCCAATCTCGCCTATCAGTCCTATCACTTTCCCCTTCCCATGTGTGTGCCAATTGTGCGCCGAACCGTGGGGCAATCTTGATCGAGACTTCGAGATGTCACTGTTTACGATGGCGTGAAAAATATCTTTCTTTCTTCAATCCCACCTTTATTGATCTCTGTTACCGGCTGTGGCGTTTTTAAAATGTTGGGCCAGTTTGTATACCGGAGTAACAGAGGTCTAGTGAATCGAGCGCTAATCCTCTATCCGCTGACCTGATGTAATCACTGATAGTCTGGAGTCGATTTGCATAATCTGGCGGTGCAAAGGTGTACGTGTAGTGTTCTAGCGTATTCTTCCGATCCGTACTATTTGTGTCGAAATCGTGTGCTCTGCATCTGTGATCTATGTGTATTTTTAAATGCCGTGTGTTTTTCAAAGAACATCCAATTCGATAACTTATAAAAAAAAGCGGAAGTGTCCCTACCCTATTCTTTGCATTATTTTTAGAGGCAGCTATCCGCTTTTTGATATTTTGATAACTTTTGATAGTAAATAATGTTATGATGTTATACCTATCGTCATATCGATTTGTAGATCGATGACAATTACTTATTCGCTGGATGTAGCTTCATCGAACTTCTTCTGTCTGTATAATCTACTGTGGCGGTGGAAAGGCAGTTTGTGGAAGTCTGTTTATCAGGTGAGTTGTGAGTTGTCTTCCGCTTTACGCAAGTGAGAAGCAAAAGCAAGTTAAAATTCAGGAACTGGTAGTATGGCTGCTCACGTATGGTTGTCTCAGCATCACGTATAGACAATATCTGGATAAAGAGCAGAGAGAGTGAGTGATTTTTCGTGAAAAGTTTTGTTCATAGTTTTCTTTCAGAATCTTCGAAGACGTCACGGTGTTCTTCTATACGTACACAGACTTTATTCCGATCACTTTCATGCTGGGATTCTATGTATCGACAGTGTTCACGCGATGGTGGGACGTGAGTGGACGAGATCTCTCTCTCTCTCTCTCTCTCTCTCTCTCTCTCTCTCTCTCTCTTTCTCTCTCATTCTCTATCAATGCTTGTCATTTCAGATCTTTATGAACATTGGATGGATCGATACGTGAGTTCTCTTATTTTTTTAAACAACTCAGATTATGTAGACCGGCGCTGCTCATTTCGAACTACATTCGGGGGGCGGACGAGTACTCTCGACTGCTGAGGAGGACGATCATACGGTACCTGGTATTGGAACAGGTGAGGGAGGGAGTGAGTGAGTGAGAAAGAGAGAGAGAGAGAGAGAGAGAGAGAGAGAGAGGGAGAACAGAGAAGTCTGAAATGAGATCTTCAGGCGTTCGTCTTTCGTGATGTCTCTGCGGGTGTCAAGAAGCGCTTTCCTACTCTGAATCATCTGGTACAGAAACTGACACTCACAACAATTATGATAATGTCACGTCACTGAAAAATCCACTTCTCTCACAGTTCCATGGAAGTTATAGTTTTTGACTGAAACTGAAAATGAAAAAAAAACAGAACAATCCTACACATCAAACATATATATCATTATCAGTTTAGAACGTAGGAAGGCAAAGGTAAAGGTTGCTCCCCGATTCAAGAGATTCCTCAGCGGAGGGGGTCGAAAGAAGACTATACGCAGGAAATACCTGCACTCACATGCATATTCTCCACTATCCAGTACATCGAATTCGAGTGTTCTCTCAGGTGACGGCTGGTCTGATGACGGAGAACGAGCTGAAGGAGTACGAGGCGATTCCCGCCACGTGCAAGAAGTACTGGCAGATCATGAACTGGGTGCGTCCCTCTCTCTCTCCCTCCCTCCCTCCTTCCCTCCCCCTATCTCTCCCTCTCTCGCTCTCTCTCTCCCCTCTCTCTCCCTCTCTCCCTCTCCCTCCCTCTCTCCCTCCCCCGCTCCCTCTCTCCCTCCCTCTCTCGCCCTCTCTGTACCTTCTCCCCTCAGGCGTATGCCCTTATCCGTCTGGCGCGGGAGCAGGGTCACATTGCCGGCGAGTACATTTACTGCGATCTCATGGAGAAGGTAAAACTTTTTAAGAAAAAAAAGGTTTTTTTTTGTGATTACGACGCTACGTTTCACTCCCATCATATTATTCGGACAAATGCTATTTGGTTCAATAGACAACAGACGTCAGCGTGTTTATAGCAATAAGTTATAAGTATAGTTCTATGCTCGCAATAAGTTGCGCGCGGTGGGGTAGATCAGAGGAAGACGAAGAGTCAGCTCTCGGCAATAGCGCGCAAAACAAGAGAGGCAGACGGTTATGGCACCGTATTTCGAACTGCAAGCGAGGTAGATCGAAAACTATCGCTCTGGCGCAGGCTATGTTACTATTGTTCAAGGTGAATACGTACCGCGGCAACGTGTGTGGTCTGACGCTGTACGACTGGGTGCCGGTGCCGCTGGTCTACACACAGGTGAGGGGATGGGGAGGGAGAGGGAGGGACATATTTCTTCAAGAATACATCAATACATCCGTGGATCAAACACTGAACCTTTGAACACTTTGCCTCTAGTTTGCACTTTTTGATTTGTGATGATTGGATATTTTACATGTCGATTCTGTCTGCAGTTATGTATGAACCACTATTATTTTATTAATATGTCCAGGTGGTGCATCTGGCAGTGCGCATCTACTTCCTGATCGGACTGATGAGCCGACAGTACATCACTCCCACCAGAGACATGCCGGACTTCCCCAAGACGGTCAGACAGCAGAGAACTGAGAGAGGGAATGTGTGAAAGTTGTGATCATACAATGATGCCTTGGGGGTGACGCGCTGCGCGCGTCAAAGATCAAGACAAACGGGCGTCAATGATGAGATGGTGCAAAACCCAGTTTCGGCTATCGCCTGACTGGAATGAATCGTACGTAATCTTAATATTAGATGATAGTACCATCTACCAAACAATGGTTTTATAGACAATACATCTACTGCATTCTTATCTATCTACAATAGACTTATCTACAATACATCTACTCATTTCAGGCCGACTTCTACATTCCCGTCATGACCCTCATCCAGTTTGTCTTTTTCGTCGGCTGGATGAAAGTGGCTGAGGTGGGTAGGGGGTTAGAATATACGATCACAGTCACAGCTACAACTTCATCTACATTAACGTGTTGTTAATTTTCATGCAACGTATCCAGGTGATTCTCAATCCGCTCGGAGAAGACGACGACGATTTCGAAGTGAACTGGATTCTCGACAGAAACCTAGAGGTACACTTTTTTCAAAGAGTAAGGTTAAAAAATTAAATGTATTACAATTACACCACAAGGATGCGTCACACATAAAAATGCCTGTGGAGGGTACTGTGGGTGGTAGAAGTAGAGTACTAGATGTTATGGTTCTAGAAAACCAGAAATAAAAAAAAACCCAGAAAAATCCAAGGTTACACTACTGTTACAGGTCGGCATGAAGCTAGCCGATGAAGCATACGGCCGGTTCCCGAACCTCGAGAAGGTGAAATGACTTGAAATTGCCAGATAGCAAGTGATCCATACTCTTTGCAGGACGTCTTCTGGGGTGTGGCGAATCCCGAGCCTCTCTACACGGCCGACAGCGCCGCCAGGCCTATGAATCCTATGGTACGTTTTTTTTTTTAATTTAAGAATACGGGTATCTGTATCTGATATGTATCTGAAAATACCAGTCAGGTATCACACTGTCCCTATAACGTAAGTACGTAAGAACTGTGCGAGTGATAATTCGTCAAGAGAATAACTTGATTCGAATCACAAAAAAACAGTGTGCAGGTCGGTTCGACGTCTGACTTGTGGACGGAGGAAGACGGGTTCATGCTGCGGCCGCTGAGAAGACGACCAGGCAGGGGAAGAGAGGGCAGCGTGTGGGACAGAGAGGCACAGGTGGGCAGGCGAGGGGCGGGACGCGGATGGGCGGGGCTTGCAGGCGAGCCGACCCGACCTCGTCATGCCAGTGCAGAGAAGGGCTTCTTCGGTAGACGATCAACTCCCGTTCACGCAGAGTCTCATGGGGAAAAGTCAGGTGAGTTCTCTCTCTCTCTCTCTCTCTCTCTCTCTCTCTCTCTCTCGCTCGCTCTCCCTCTCTCCCCCCTCTCTATTTCACCTCACTCTCAGAACCACATGTCCGCTATGTGGCGTCGCATCAACAACCGCCGGAACACGGAGACCCTGGGTGAGGTGGAGACAGGGAGTCGAGTGGGCGACGACCGGAAGAGCAGTATCTACAGCGCCGACCAGGGCCCGCCCCCTGCAGCCGCGCCACATCTATTCGGGCAGTCAAGGTATCACAAATCAAATCAAATCAATTTTTATACCAGAACCGCTTATACATGTACACTATTATATTGCACGCATGATGAGAGACGGTTTGGTTAGCGATGGGAAATGAGGTCGTTCCATTTTTGGCGGTAGTTGGTCCATATCCGTCTCCATTCCAGCTGTCACATCTCACGTAATTAACGTGAAACATACGCGAAGGACATGATTGTACATGAGCAAAGAGATATTCTCTTGTTTTCAGGCGCAGCAGTATCTCGTCGTCTGTGAATCAGTTCGGAGAGAGCTTCGCGCAGCCGCTCAGTGTCAGTGAGTATCTATCGATCAATTATAGTTCTATGCTCGCTATAAGTTGCAAGCTGTGGTGGTAGATCAGAATATCAGAATAAGACGGAAAGTCAGCTCTCGGCAACAGCGCGCAAAACAAGAGAGGCAGGTGGTTACGGCATTGTATTTCGAACTGCAAGCGAGGTAGATCGAAAACTATCGCTCTGCCGCAGGCTATGTATATTTATTCGGAATCGTTTTTCCTCATCGGTACGTTTCACTGTAAACATAAAATGATATCATGTGATGAACTATATAATAGCAGCCGTTCTCTGTCTATCAATCAATCAAACAATCAATCAAAAAATCAATCAATCATTTATCCGGAATAGTTATATTTGAATATGTATGACAACACAATTATGACGATATGAAGTAATACAGTTGTGCCTAATATGTTAGATACATAAGCTGGCGAAAGACGGGTAACGTCGGCGAAAGACGGGTAGGCTGACGAGGTTAGTGACGGGAAGACGATACTTGAACGATAATCATTCCTTGGTCATCAGATCAGTGAGTATATTCTTGTTATATGAATCTATGTCTACTTGATTTCAGGCACTGCTTTCGTTGACTCGATGAAGCTGCCGCGAGGAGACACGGATGAATCGCTCCGGTCACCGACACACCTGGACAGTGCTAACGTCAGCTCTCTCTCTATCTTTCTCTCTCTTTCTCTCTCTCTTTCTCTCTCTCTCTCTCTCTCTCTCTCTCTCTCTCTATTCCCTCCCTTTCAGAGCTTCACAAACATCCACCATCCCCGCGAGCTTCCCTCGATAGCGGAGGAAGGAGAGAAGAGAAGGAACGGAAGTGACGATGGAAGTGGTAAGCTTTTATCGTTCGTTTTACCGACACACGCAAAACAAACACTATGAAATTACACTTTTATTCATGCATACATTTGTTTCCGTCACTCCTACTACGATTAATTGACAATAAAACGAGTCAGTATTGTTTTTGTGTCACAAAACTATTGTAATGACGTCATCACTACGCAGGTTCGTCCCGATCCACCCCTCAATTGTCCAAGAATCCATCGACCGATCAATTCGGGCAGAGAGAAGGCAGCGACAAGAAAGTGGTGTTCGGGTGCGACAGTGGGGGAGAGGAAGAGAAGGTGGGGAGGGAGGGAGGGGGAGGGAGGGAGAGAGAGTAGAGAGAGAGGGAGAGAGAAAGGGAGAGAGAGGAAAGAGAGGGAGAGGGGGAGGGAGAGAGGAAGAGAGAGGGAGAGAGAAAGAGAGAAGGTAGGGAGGTAGGAGGATAGAGGAAGAGAAGGTGGGGAGAAAGAGAGGAAGAGAAGGTGGGGAAAAGAGAAAGAGAAAGAGAGAGGGGGAGAGAGAGAGAGAGAGGGGGAGGGAGAGGGGAGAGAGAGGGGAGAGAGAGGGAGAGAGGAAAGAGAGAGAGGAGTGTTTCAGCCCAAGACGGAAGAGGAAGAAGAGGAGGAGGAGGAGGAGGAGGCTCCCGTTCCGGCTGACTGGATCTCGCCGTCTCGCGCCGCCAGCCGTGGAAGGCGGCACAAATACGACAGCGCCTGAGCGGCATGTGTTGCACCCAGCCACTCGTCTCCACGTCTCTGATTCTGGGTGATCCCATGTGCTCTCGCACACTCTCTGTCTCTTTTTCTTTCTCTCCATCTCTCTTTGTGATTCAATGTGCTTCCCTCTCTCCTTTTTGCCTGACATTCAGGCCCCCTGCGACACATATGTATTTCTTCATATGTATCACTGAAGAAAGCGTGTAAGTGTGCGCGATAAATATTTGATTCAAAAAGAGTCATGTCATTCTTATAAGCTTATTTGCATGTCTGGGGGCTCAACAAGATCGAGAAATGTGATTATGCAAATGACTTGCATTCAAAGTAATCACGAAACGTTATCACACGTGCGCCCTGTTCTGTTAGTTATGTAATAACGAAATGATTTATATAGTTCTATTTTTGGCATGTGCAAGTTTCACGTTGCGACTCTGACGTCGCCGCCATGTCGCCTGGAAGAGCGGACCATCAAAGTGAGATGGACGCGGTCACACACTCACCATTGTCCTCAAAGAGACGCGCCTTGATGCCGCCCTTGTGCAGACCTCTGATTTGTCCGACAAGAACTAATAATGTGTGTGGTGCTGTAGTCTCTTCGCAAGGGTCGTCTGGAGGTGTCGGCTGCCAACTTCGTGAGTGTACTGCTACACGTTGCTGCCCGCTTTGATCATACACAAATGGACTACTAGGTGACACGTATTTGTTGCATGATTGTCATATTGTTGTGTTTCGATGCGAAGGAGTTTCGGAAGTTTGAGCGAATCTTCAGCTACTGCACACAGATTGCAGGTGGAAGGAATGGTCGAGACGGTATGACGAGAGAGATAGGGGGGAGAGTGTCCCAAGATGAGCCACTCTTGTCCCAAGATGAGCGCCGGGTCCGGCGGCTCATCTTCGGGCAAGAGTGGGTGGTTGATGGAGCACAAGGGGGAGAGGGAGAGAGGACAGAGACTGGCACCCGCGTGGTCACTCGACTCGCTCTCTCTGGCTCTCTCTGTCTTTCGCTCTCTCTCTCTCTCTCTCTCTCTCTCTCTCTCTCTCTCTCAGCGTTATTTCTCTTTCGTTGATTCGCGATTTGTGTGATTTTTTTTTCGCGTTCACGATTGTGCTCGCGTTCGCATTGTTTCTGTTGGTATAGGTCAAACTGCGTTCACATATTATAAAAAAGAAAACTGTCATTTCACTGTTGGCCTGCCTGTGTATGCGATGCTTGCTAAAGCGTGCTGGCATCAACGGTCTTCGCCGACCGCGACTAGCCGCCACTCGAATATACGGAGCAATCGCCCACATTTGTGCATCGCGGCGGGACGAATTTTTCAAATGCGGATTGGCGCGAAATTTTATATATATATATGAATCCGCATTTTCAAATAGAAATAATGCAAGAACATATAAAATATCGTTTTTCAGGTTTCACTCTTCTCAACTACCAAGAAATTAACTAATCGTCGAACTAATCGTCGTTCACTTTCTGTTTTAAATACAAAAATATTTTTGTGCGTGCCAGATCATCATATTTCTTTATCATTTTAACAAATTGGTTTATTTGTAATCGATACCGTTTGTCTATGTATTTAAAGGAACAGTGGCGACTTGTTTTTGACTTTGAGTATTATTAAAAATCATATTAACCTAACACAATTGTATTTTTTGCGAAAGAACGACGATTCTGCGTTACTTTCGAATCTGCATTGGCAAGAATGCAACTGAAAATTTGAGTTCAAAATTGGTCCCATCACGATTAGCCTACCGCTCAAAGCTTCAATATTGCAAAAATTGGGTTCGGAGACATACGCGCAAATGATCGAAGGCCTTTCACTTGCTTCATGGCTCAGTGCATGTGCGCTGCGTTGTGGCACCGAGCTCGCTGGTTTGATTCCCGTTCGCGCCAAATGTTTTGCGCGTGTGAAAATGAGGAGTTGTGGCAGATTGTGGCAGAAATAAGTCGCCACTGTTCCTTTAACAACTCACTGAATAATTGACATTATTATGATTACTTATGTACAACATTCGTTACCATACTAAGTTATCCACAACTTCAACTGCATACATGATTACCATATGATTATGTGAACACACTACTGTCGTAGTAGAGTAGATTATTCATCTCCCCACTCCTCATCCACCGTTTTTCCAATCTGACAGCTATCAAATCTGATTGTACTGAAATTTCAGTACAATTTTAGTAAAAAGCGCAGTTTGTGATTTTTTACTACAGAAGTTCTAAAATTTTACTAAAAAGTCGTTATCTTCTTTACTAAAATCGAAGCGCGCCAGTTTAGTGAAATTTTAGTAAAATTTTAGTACCGAAATTCAAATGGTATTCATGGTCCCGGCACGGAAACATTCAAATTTACCGTACGATTCATGTTTTTACATGCTGATAACTAATGTCAGCTGTTTGTTTTATTTTTCTTTTTAATGTTGTATGTTGTTTTATTTCGTAAATAAACATTGTCCGTAAACTTAAAAACATTCAGGCGATGTCTACTGTGATGAAATGCTGTGCGTCGTCGAATTCTACGTGCGGCAACGAGCTGGATTCGAGATGAAAGGTAGGATACCTTTTATTGTTTGTATGAAATGTTTTATCTTATTTTGTCTTTGTCATTCTCACTACATGTAATTTCGTATTCAGTTTCACTGTGTAACTGTATGTTTTCAGTGTGTCTACGCGTCGTGAGCAATATGACAGTGAAAAAGACATTTATGTGAGGCGAAAGAGCGAGTCGACGTCGGCAACAAGAAACACAATCTGTGCAGCACAAGAATCCTTCATCAAGAATCAAGACAAGCTAAAAGACTGTGAACATAAACAACTCCTGTTCCTCTATTTCATTATGCCAAGTGATAAATATCATACCAAGCAAATGTGTTTGTGTTTGAATTTGAAAATACGTGGCATTAGTATCACTATCTGCAAGAATGAAGTGTTCAATCGACAATCGCACCCGTTACGGAGCCCAATTTCATTCAGAAAAGTACTAAAATTTTAGTCGGCAAACGCTAAAATTTTAGTAAAGAAACACTACAATTTTAGTTAAGGAACACTAAAATTTTAGTAAAAAGTGTGAAATTTCTTTACTAAAATTGTAGCTATTTTTTAGTAACGAAACGCTAAAATTTTAGTAACGCGGACTTTACCGAGAGTGCGGGCACTTTTTCCTTGTAGTCAAGCAAGTTTGGTGTGTCCAGAGTCGACAGGAACCTCTTCCATTTTCTCCAGCGTTATCGCATCGTAGCCACTTGTTGACTTGCGAAACTTCTTCTGCATCATCGGGAATCGTCTGTGATGTTTTCTTTGAAGATGTCAATTTGTTATAGTTGTGTACCTCATTTTCTCCGAGGCACACGGAACAGATACGGACGTCTTGAATGTCTATCGTTTCAGCATCATCCGGTTCCACACTCATTTGAGAATCCAGCTTTCTTTTCTTCACTGTTGTATGCTGATTTTTTTGAACAGTTACAGAAAACATTTTGCAACCGTACTTTTTCCGATTGACTACTGTGGATAACCGTTCCGAATTCACTGACAGCCCACATCAGCGCATACACAGACTCTCCAGCCGCGATGGTCCGTACTGTGACAAACAGAGAGGGGAGGAATGAGGGTTGGAAAGAGAGTGATCTGTGACTTGTTTCTAGTCTACTGGAAACGTATCTGGTCACACTGCATTGTTCACACTCATATATAGGCTGCTTCGCAGCCGCACTGTCTGGGAAGGCACTAGGGACTACAGGTCGAGAGCAGCGACTCTCTCTGGTTGACTAGTGACTGGAAATGAGTTATAGAACGGATATTGAGTGTGTCTGTATTGATTCTCACTCATGACACAGCCGTGGATTCAGTTGGTGACAGGGTAGAGCCAGAGAGCAGATCTGGACAAGAGTGGCTGGTGAGATGGACTGAGGGAGAGAGAGGGGTCGAAGAGAGATTGCGGGTATTTTCTATGTTTCTCACCTTTTTAACTTACCGCATCCAATACAGCAGTAGGAAGCCGGAAATGGGACACTAGTCGAGGTCATGGGGCGCTATCCGATCAGAGGGGGCACGATGAATTAATTCCCAAGTCAAGGCACTTTTACCCTGTGCGCCAAAGGGCGCGGAAATTATTGCTTTCGGTCCCGCGCGTCTTCGGGGGCTGGAAAAGGGGTGAAATGAGTTTTAGGACCTGTTTTAAGTCGGTTTCAGAAATGTTTAAGATTTCTCACCATAAAATACTTCACCACTGACACCAGAGTGCTACTAGCGCGCCCCTAAGATGCGCGTACCGAGCGACTATGGGGTCATACCTGCCATCTTACGCGCATTTTACGCGCACGCTAGTAGCATCTTACGCGCATTTTGTCAAAGTGCTCCGATAGCATTTTTTTCTTCTTTCATGTCTTTCTTTTTTGTGTATAACAAAGGCATATGAGCTATTTATATCTATTTATTATAACAAGGCAACAACATTATGTTGGGGTGAATGTCATGTCGTCAGGATGTGATGATGTCGGCTTGGCATTTAAAGTCTTCTTGCATCGAAATCTTCTTCCATCGAATCGGCCCTGCAATGATCAATTGAATGATACAAACCTCAAACAAGATCAACAATATACTTAAAAGAGAGGGAAGACAAGCAACAAGCTCGTACCTGTGGGTTGATGAGCTTCCAGATGAACTCCCTGGTTCGGTCGTTGCCGTGGACTCCCGTTCAACGCCCGCCGGCTCTAGCAGCTTCTCCACCTGCAAGCGATACGGGTCAACATCCAATCGATAATTCATTAAACTGTATCTCTTGCATTACTTCAAACTTATCACGAGTGATTTGATAACGTAACATGATAATACATCAATCAATCAATAACAGCACGCCCACCTGGAAGTACGCGCAGTCGCTGCGGGCCTTTTCCCTCTCGCTTATCCTCCTTCCATCTCCGCTGCATCAGAATCCGCGTCGTGCTCTTGCCCAGGTCATTCGCCTCGAATCTGGACAAGATGGCAGTCATACAAGGACATGTAGACGTATAAATATAAACTGAATACACACACACTCACCGCTTGTTTCTTCACCTCGTCTCGCTGACGATGAGCAGCTAGTCATCGTTCGCCTCCGCCTCCTCCACGTAAATCTTCGTGCTGGCCTCAATGATCGTCTGCGTTCTTCTTTGCAGAATCGTGTCAATGTCGTCATTGTTGAACTTGCTGTCCTTGTTGGCGTCGTCCATCAGACTGTCGTACACGCTCTTCCCCAACAGCTGCTCGACCTTCTTTCGCGGCAGCTGCGTCGACGTGTCCTTCGGCGCTGTCGTTGACTGTGCTGCAGCACGGCACGATCCAGACCGAGTTTCAGAGACGCCTGCAAGGAGTATCGGTACTAGACTTCTCCTCTCCTTCCATTTCACACCTCCCACCTTGTCGTCGAACATCTCCATCTAGTACGCGATAGCAGGGAACAGCCTGTATACGTCAATAGTATCAGCGCGCCTGGGCCGGCAGGTCGTCCGGGTTCTAGTCAGAGTCGAATATGATGTACTGAAGAAGCAGAATGTTGTAGGTAATACCATCTAATCATCTAATCGTAATAAAGTCACACTGACCGCATCGACTGCGATTGAGGCCGGTTCTCTCGACCGAGCGCAGAGCGGGAAGTGGAAGACGAAGCGCACCGAGTCGTTTTTGGTTCTTGGAGAAGCGGTCGATAGACGCCTGCCGCAGGTGGAACGTCGCCTTCGATGCGGTCGAACGGGTAGCTGCTAGCTGCAACAGGGAAAAGTCTCTCTCTATTTCTCTCTCTCTCTCATCTCCCCTCAGGAAAACATGGTTAAAGTGACGATCACTTTAGCTAAAGTGACGGTCAGATTGCGGTCAGATTGAAAAGAGGCGGGTCAGAGCGAGCAGCGGGTGACGTCATCATCACTCATGAGTGCGAAGAACAGAGTGGAGCAGTTGACGTTGAACGATGTGGCACCGCTTCCACGTCTTCTTCCACGTCTTCTTCGTCACCAGAGTCGCCATCTTCATCGTCAAGGACGCATCCCCATCCACCTTCAACGTGGTGGTCCGACACGCAGTGTCTTCTTCTCCCGACTCCCGACTTGGGAGACGCGGGCGCGAGGTTGCGTCAACGTAAACGAGCAGCGAGTGCACATGATCTTCCTCTGTCGCAGATCATCCATCACATACACCTCCACATCGACAACAACCATCTCGCCAACAACGACCAGGTGTTCACGTTCTCCACGAACTTGGTAGTGGCTTCGACTGAGCCGTCAGCAGTCGAGGCTTCATTTCTAACAAATCGAACTCGGAAGCATCAAACCAAAGTATAACTTGTTTTCCCGCGCTTTAGGGAACGGCTCACCGCATGTGACGTCATTGGCCCCGCCCCTTTTCAATCTGACCGCAATCTGACCGTCACTTTAGCGTCTAAAGTGACCAAAATCTGACTGTCACTTTAGCTAAAGTGACCGTCACTTTAACCATGTTTTCCTGAGTCCAATTCGAAGAAGAGAAAGGGGGGAGGAGGTTTCACGCACCGTTTGGATGAGTCCCCTATGTGACAGCTTGTCACAGTCCGGGTGGAGCAGCCTGAATCTACTCCTCCGCGCACTACAATCAAATAAATGAATTTAGATCAAATATTTAGATCAAATAAATGAAATTTAGATCAAATAAATGAAATTGTACAGATGTACGAGTGGAATAGCTAACAGTACCGCCAATCAACATCAACATCACTGAATGAATGCGAAAGCGCGTAGATGGTTCGCCACATTCATTGGAAGCGCGCCTCGCCTCACTAGTACAACATGACATTTACGATAGTAACCATGAACGGGTACATCAATGTCAAATATACTGAAAACAAATAACAAACATTATCGAACAAACAAAACAAACTTCAAAAAAAGAAAACAAAACGCAAATCCATGGATAGATTCGAAAATATCTTAAATACCGAAAGCGGAGTACATTCACAACGCGCGAGTTACGCGCATTTTACGCGCATATTCGAATCTGCACTCCACTGCTGGTCTACGCGCGTTTTACGCGCACTTTACTCGCTTGCTAGTAGCAATCAGCACATAGCCGCTCGTTAGGCGCGTGCTAGTAGCGCACTTGTGTCATAGACTTTTTTCAGTCATTCGTATCTCAGCTCAATCTTTGTTTCCAAACCTGAAACTTTGGATTCTAGCATTATTGAGGTCAAGGAACACAATGGTAGGTATAGAAAAGGTCCATTTGATCCTGGGGACCATCTCCTAATCGAGTGGTATAACTCAGTTCAAGTAATACCATCTGATCTGAAAAACAACAGAGGTATGTTTTTGAATCTCCTGAACAATATGTGATAGTTCTAAACAGTAAACAATTTTATTCCACATCTATAGGTCTACTCTACATTTACGTTCACGCAGTCCTTCTTCAGAAACTCGAATTCCAGCCAATCATGCTCATCAACTACCACCGATCCTGCTTCATGGTCCGCGTCCCACACACTGACGCTGTCAACGCCCTCACTCTCCATATCTTTAACCGATAACCTCTCTTCATCACTGCTTTCATCGCACCCAGATTCCGCACTCTCACACTCCAGGTGAGTATCTGTAAGCACTCAATCAATGATTGATTAGCAACGTTACACACCTTCTCCATTCTCAATCCCTTCGTGATTCCCCCACATGCGTGGCGGTGTTCGCACGTAACTCCTGCCTTTCCATGAAAACAACTGCATGATACAGACGTTGCGCAGACATGGCATGCCGGGCAGTGCATCTAAACGAATGTGAATGAATAATTTAGTTCAAGCACCATTCTCTTTAGTGCACTGGCACGCTCCCTGGACCTCAACAATGTATTGCTTTCCAGAGCGAGCCGAAGTCACCGTCCATCGCGGGTGACCGTCTCCACTCGGCGCGGTCATCTACAATGAAGGTAGGGAAATTGGAATTTGAATATATTACGTTCTTTGGATTCCACATCCTCCGAGTATTCTTGTGTAGCGAGTCTGTGGCAGCCTAGCATATCTCGAAGTCTGGACTTGTATCCAACATGACCGCGTACATCCTTCAATCAATCAATCAATCAATCAATCAATCAATCAATCAATCAATCAATCAATCAATCAATCAATCAATCAATCAATCAATCAATCAATCAATCAATCAATCAATCAATCAATCAATCAATCAATCAATCAATCAATCAATCAATCAATCAATCAATCAATCAATCAATCAATCAATCAATCAATCAATCAATCAATCAATCAATCAATCAATCAATCAATCAATCAATCAATCAATCAATCAATCAATCAATCAATCAATCAATCAATCAATCAATCAATCAATCAATCAATCAATCAATCAATCAATCAATCAATCAATCAATCAATCAATCAATCAATCAATCAATCAATCAATCAATCAATCAATCAATCAATCAATCAATCAATCAATCAATCAATCAATCAATCAATCAATCAATCAATCAATCAATCAATCAATCAATCAATCAATCAATCAATCAATCAATCAATCAATCAATCAATCAATCAATCAATCAATCAATCAATCAATCAATCAATCAATCAATCAATCAATCAATCAATCAATCAATCAATCAATCAATCAATCAATCAATCAATCAATCAATCAATCAATCAATCAATCAATCAATCAATCAATCAATCAATCAATCAATCAATCAATCAATCAATCAATCAATCAATCAATCAATCAATCAATCAATCAATCAATCAATCAATCAATCAATCAATCAATCAATCAATCAATCAATCAATCAATCAATCAATCAATCAATCAATCAATCAATCAATCAATCAATCAATCAATCAATCAATCAATCAATCAATCAATCAATCAATCAATCAATCAATCAATCAATCAATCAATCAATCAATCAATCAATCAATCAATCAATCAATCAATCAATCAATCAATCAATCAATCAATCAATCAATCAATCAATCAATCAATCAATCAATCAATCAATCAATCAATCAATCAATCAATCAATCAATCAATCAATCAATCAATCAATCAATCAATCAATCAATCAATCAATCAATCAATCAATCAATCAATCAATCAATCAATCAATCAATCAATCAATCAATCAATCAATCAATCAATCAATCAATCAATCAATCAATCAATCAATCAATCAATCAATCAATCAATCAATCAATCAATCAATCAATCAATCAATCAATCAATCAATCAATCAATCAATCAATCAATCAATCAATCAATCAATCAATCAATCAATCAATCAATCAATCAATCAATCAATCAATCAATCAATCAATCAATCAATCAATCAATCAATCAATCAATCAATCAATCAATCAATCAATCAATCAATCAATCAATCAATCAATCAATCAATCAATCAATCAATCAATCAATCAATCAATCAATCAATCAATCAATCAATCAATCAATCAATCAATCAATCAATCAATCAATCAATCAATCAATCAATCAATCAATCAATCAATCAATCAATCAATCAATCAATCAATCAATCAATCAATCAATCAATCAATCAATCAATCAATCAATCAATCAATCAATCAATCAATCAATCAATCAATCAATCAATCAATCAATCAATCAATCAATCAATCAATCAATCAATCAATCAATCAATCAATCAATCAATCAATCAATCAATCAATCAATCAATCAATCAATCAATCAATCAATCAATCAATCAATCAATCAATCAATCAATCAATCAATCAATCAATCAATCAATCAATCAATCAATCAATCAATCAATCAATCAATCAATCAATCAATCAATCAATCAATCAATCAATCAATCAATCAATCAATCAATCAATCAATCAATCAATCAATCAATCGTGTATCCATACCTCAACATAGCGATCCATGCTTTTGCGCCCCACACTCTCCTGTAGGATGTGCAAAAGCGCATCGCTGTTTTGAGAGTGGTTGACAAAGCCTCCTTTTTCCTTGAGTGTCAGGTGCCATCGCTCGCACATCATGTTCGTGTTGAACAGTTCTGCCGTGCGGCTGAATGGTGCCCACTCTGCTTCACGCCCAATGAGCCTCTGTAATTCTAGATAAGCGTGACCATTCTTTGCAGCGGTACCTGTCGCATGTACTTGTCGGTCTGTTTCGCCGCCATTCCAATTAGCTGATTCATCTCTCGCGTCTCCTCATTCATCTCATTGTGCCCCGCATCTCCTTGTTCCATAAGGGCTCGAAGAGTGTCCAGAAGTTTGATTTTGAACTTCGTGTAGTTGATCAGGTTCGATTCGCGTTGCATAGAGTAGATGTGTTTCATTACGCTGGTTTTTGCTTGTAGATAGTCGGGGTCGGTCATACTGGGTGGCCACACTTGACGCATCTTCTCCGCTACCAACTTGTACATTACATCATATGTCATGAGAGATCTGGGTTGGAATGTGGGAACCAGTCCGCGAATCTGTAGAAAGAATCGTTTGCAGACTTCGGAATCGAAGGTCTTTGAGATGCAGAAGGCACTCGGGACTCCTCTCCCATACTCATCGAGAGTGAGGAGTGTGAGAAGCTGTAGGCTATAATTGGAACAGTTGTGGGTCTCGTCCACTCCGATTCCCCTGTGCGCATTGTTCTCAATGAACTGCTTCTGTTCAGGAGTGATAATGACGATGAAAAGAACATCCCCCGATGAAAAGATCGTGTCCGCAGAGAGCGGTGTGTAGCAAATAAATCCTTTTTCTTTCTCTCCATTCCTCCTTCTCTCCTCGTCTTCCAGGTAAGCTTGTGCAACGGAGGAAAGATCGTTGCTATCTTTTCTGAAACATGCAACATTGTGATCATTCGATCTTATCAATCTCACCTGTACTCAAGGTTTCCGTACTCAATATAAGCATTCCATACATCGCAAGGAAGTACCCAGTGAAGTCGATCGTTTTCTTGCAGATGTTTCTCTCGTGTGGTTCGAATGACGTCAGCGACATCTAGCCCAGTCTCCTTGGCTGCTGCCAGCTCTCGCTTCTCCTCTTCGGAAAGACGATTGTGCGCGGCTCTATCGTCATGTCCCAGGTGACCCAGGCAGTATACAATCTCGAGTTTTCCATCTCCATTGTAATGAACCTGTAATTTACTGTATGTGGTATGCTTAAAGTGTAGCCGTACCCTGAGAAATGATGTATAATAAGCTCGCACTTAGCTCAGGATTTTTCGTTGAAAACATTATCGTGGATTTTGAACATACAGTATACTGAACGAAATGCGCAACATCTTGTTTTTGCCGTTCATATCTCTATTCCACTGATTCTCTCACATGATCACATGGCGCAGTGGTAACCCTCTCGCTTATCAAGCAGCGGTTCGAGGGTTCGATCTAGGGTATCCTCGCAAAATTTTGTCAAATTGAAAACATCATCCAAAGGGTTTTGATCGTTGTCTAACCACCCTAATGTCTCTCGTCAAAAGATTGGAACTCATTTGCGGGCCCACTATACAGCGCGCGGCATTCTCTTGCTTGCCTCTGTATCTCATCTCGCATTGGCTCTCCTTGGTACGTCCACTTCTAGAAAAATAAGTACTATCGCAAGATTCAATCTGAAAGACATTATGAACTGTGTACCTGATACACCTGTAGTAGGATGTCAGCTTCACTCGTGTCTCCTTATCGATCCGATTTCCCCGTTTGACCCAATCAATATTGTGCTTGCTCTTCATAGCCGACAGGCCGGCCCCCACCCTCCATTTCTGCCTTGAAGACGATAAATCATACAACTGACAACTAGATATTGAAACAAACTAGCAATGCAATAACACAACACAAACATAAACAAAAAAACGAAAACAGATGATCGCGGCGCGGATGTGAATGAGGGCAGAGACGCAGAGTGCGTGGTGCAAAAGCGAGAGCGCTGACGTATAGAGGAACCATGAGTGATTTCATGATGTTTTAGCATCTATAGTTTAATATTATAATCTGCCATCTAATCACAATCGCAGAGTGCATGTTACGCTACATGTTTAATATTGTATGTACGTAGAGAGAGAGAACACACCACTGCGATATGCCGACACGTTTATTGCACAATACCAGAAGAGTACGTATTATGAATTGTTCTCCGACAAACTACACAATAAATTACTACCTCACAACATCTACACAGCCAGATAGCTGATGGTGAAGTTGCTGTGTCCGATTCTCGATTGGGCACGGATAGTGAGCAGCTCCCCGCGAGAAAGAACGATCGCGTCAGAGGAGCCGGAACAACAGAACCTGGACAGCGAGATCTCTCCCTCCCTCCCTCTCTCCCACTCTCTCTCTCTATCTATCTCCCTCTCCCTCTCTCCCCACCACATTCCAGCCGCATCCCAGTCGCCCATGTTGATCTCCACCCCTCTGTACTCGCATCCTATCGAGCACACGTCTTCCGGCATGTCAACCACCCGCACCTGTACCCGGCGCGAGGGCGGAGCCTGCATTGGTTCATATTGCCATATAGAAAAGGTAGTTTTCATCATAATCATTGTGAGTTTGTGTTCCAGAAAACAAAAAGGAAACGATGGAAACAATTGAGAGAGATAGAGAGAGAGGTGCCCACCCTGATGTGCCATACACAGTCCACGGCGTGTGCTGTGTACTGTCTGTCCTGCTTTCCGTATACTCCCGTCAGTGACTGAGGAGTAGACGAGGCCTGAGGATTTATGGCGAATATTCTTATTAGAAACTCACAGTAAAGTATATTACGACATGAATACTGTGAAACGTATTTACTCCGAATAATTATGTTTAGTTTTAGTTAGATTCTAAAATTCGTTAATCGCACGCCAATTGTTGATGTCACTACTTTTTGCATCAAATCTCAAATGTTGCTCGTGAAACATAAGGGAGAGAACGTGAAATTGCATTTACATTTCATTTTGAATGAAGAACGCTTCGTACGTCACTCGTGACAATGCAATTCATCCGCCCTCGACTGTTATGTATGAGTCGTGATGCACACCCCCCGGGTTGCGTCTCGCAACTCACGTGCACTTCTGCCCCATTGCAAATGGACGCGTCACCCTTGCGTCGCTGAGAACAGTCCTGGCCCTGGAAGAAGCATTCTCTCTCTCTCTCTCCCTCCCCCTCTTCCCTACCTCGAATGCTCCCGGACACACACACACCCCGGGTTGCTTGGAGTCCGGAAACCCTCCATTGTGGCACTGTACCCTCGCGAGTGCGGGATTGGCTGAAGACCTGCTGTGTCTCAGTGGCAGACGAGACCCACCTTGGCACCTGTACAGCTTGTTTAGTAGTTTGACGTCTCCGAACGACGGCCCCGTTTTCTGGCCCATGATCGTCTGATATCGCCAGTCCTTTGTGAGCATCGTCGGAAAGTTGCGGTTCACAGCGAACGCGTCTGGAAATGAACAGAATACGTTTCAAGACAAGAGTATAGTGTAACAGGAACCAGACAGCGATTAATTCTTTCTTGATTTGGTCATAATTCTCAGAAAAACGTATCGCCGAAACGTACACGGGTTGTAGTGCATGACAGAGCCGACATCGTATGGCATGTAGAAGGTCGTGACGTAGGAAGAAGGCATCTGGAATACGCGATACGTTCTCATACGTTTCATTGATTGGACTTTCGAGCTCACCCTAGCAAAGTTGCCTGCGATGTGGCGTGGTACGTTGAATGCGTTCACGTAGATCTTTCCATCCCTGAAAAAGTCTCTCTCTCTCCCTCTCTCTCCCTCCCTCTCTCTCTCTCTCTCATTCTCTTGCCCGCTCTCTCCCTCACCTCTCTTTATCCCCCCTCCTACTCTCTCTCTCTCTCTCTCTCTCTCTCTCTCTCTCTCTCTCTCTCGCTCTCCCTCTCTCTCACCTGTCCGGTCTGGATTGTGTATGGTACATTCCCAATGCATGTCCGATCTCGTGGGAAACTGTGTGGAACTGAATGGGAGACGTTTCGATGAAACCATATGGGAGTGTGAAGAATGATTTAAGCAATCTGTCAAGTCGAAAGAGTCATGTAAACTATATTATGATCCCATGTAATGGTGATAACACAATATTCATGCCTATACTTTCTACCCACCTGATCGCACCCATTTCCAATGGAGAGGTCCTGACTGCTCGCGTAGCCCTGCTTTCCAATCATACTGCAATTTCACAGTTAACTGTTAATATCGATGTCAAATTGCCTGATTATCCAGTTACGAGTACATATTTCTCATATGAAACTTATTGAAGGCGAAAAGAGACTATTCTCATCAACTATACTTTTTTATAGGAAACTCTGCGATTCACCTGTAGCACCCACTTCCGCGGAACATTCGAATTCGGGGCGAGCGAGAGAAGACCGTACCACTGAAACGATGATTGGATAAACGACAATACAACATTTGTCACTCTTTACATTCGATATAGTCGGACTGGATCCTATATGCCATCCGTGACATTTCACATGTTGTGCAGTTTCGTGCAACACAACATGTATACCTTCAAAGATCCAAAACGCTTTGTGAGAGGGAATCGAACCCATCGCAGCTTGCAACGATTGCGCGCTGGCGGCGCGCTCTACCACTGCGCCATTTAGGCTCACACTAAGAGGTCATTGATTCTCGCCGATATGTTTGCTCGTTAACTCTTATCATAGTACACTCAAGTGGCCAGTGGAGCTACATGTGCTCTCTCTTCGCTCTCTTAACCACTGCCTCTATGGCACAGTGGTAGAGCGCGCCGCCAGTGCGCAATCGCTGCGTGCCGCTCATGGGTTCGATTCCTACTCATGGACGCGTTTTGGATATTTGTTGACATACATGTTGTGTTGCACGAAACTGCACAACATGTGAAATGTCACGGATGGCATATAGGATCCAAACCGACTATATGTTTAACGTGCGTCGTAATACGTTGTTTTACTTAGGAACATCAATGTATGATCGTGGGTCGAGGAACAGTTTCAAAAAATGAACTATGAACGTACGCTGGTCTGAATGAGAGACATGTGTATCTCTCATAGAACTGAAGGGCTGTGGCGATGTGCTGACGAGCTCGCTGGGCTGGAGGGAAACTCTATCTTTCTCCCTCTCTTTCTCTCTCTTCCTCTCTTTATTTCTCTCTCTCTTTCTCTCTCTATCTCTACCTCTCTCTATCTCTACCTCTCTCTCTATCATTCTCTCTCTTTCCCTCTCCCCTCTCTCTTCTTCTCCCTCTCTCTCACTCTGTCTTTCAGTCTTTCTTTCTCTCTATCTCTCTCGCTCTCTTTCTCTCTCTTTCTCTCTCTGTCTCTCCCCCTCTCTCTATCATTCCCTCTCCCCCCTCTCTCTCCCTCTCTCCCCCACCCACTCAAGGACCAGTCTAGACTGTATGTGATGGGTTCGTCTCTGCTCCACAGTGTGTGTGCAGTACCCCGAATAGCAGATCGACCCGCGCGCCTGCGAGAGCCTGAATGCCTTATGGTTACGGTAGAAGAATAATTTGACCTACTTCACTCGCTTAGGGTTACGGTAGAAGAAGAATTTGATCTAATCCACATTCGATATGCCCACTCACCCTGCGCTCGGAGTATCTCTCTCGCCTGCTGGGGACTCAACAGGATGTCACCCTGAAAACAAAAGATTCAGTTTTATTGTTTTGATATTACGACAAGATCAGCGTCGGAATTTCTTCACATACGTTTCACATGTCTCATATGAGTCAAAATGAATGAAACAATGCAATCAGTGACGAGATTTGTTAAGTAACACATACAATAAACATAATGTTCTGAGTTGTCCTTGCCGTACCTGGAACATATACTGTCTCAGTCCCTGGTTGAGTTCGTGGAAGTCTGTCTTGGCGGAGGCTGGCAGTCGGGCATACTGAGAGACGGCACGGCCAGTGTCCTGGCAATAAAATATAGTTGCAGACTGGTAACTTGTTTGTTTATGAATAGCATATGTACATTGTTAGATTAGTGGTCTCGATTGACGCACCTACAGTCATTCTTTTCATTTTGGTGGATAGTATGTGTATGTCACGTATTATACACAAATCTCAACCCACTTTGTGTCTCTTTTGTGCGTCTCCCTTCCTGGCTGCCACTATCCTCACGTCTCCCTCCGCTCTTTTTTCTATCCGATACAGCAGCCACTTCACATCAGCTAGATCCGAACGAGAGAGGGTCTCGATTTCCTGAAATCAATTCAATTCAAACCAACAATGTACGTAAAATCCATTCGATCTCCTAATATATTTTTCATAAGTAAATCTTACCGACAAATTTGCTGGAGCAGCTTGCACTGCGAATAACTGCAGCGCAAAAACTGTCCACAGAAACAGAAGCATTGCTCTCGTCTTCCCACTTCTTCCCGATATTTATATCCATCATCTCTGATGCTGTGTTGATATTGTTTATTGTCTCCCAGAGATAAGCTGATTAGTGTGATTATATACGGATCCAATGAAATGAGAGAGAGAAAGGAAGTCTGATCTAGCAGGTTTGTTTGTGTCTAGTTTGTGCGGTTTCTTCTCGATTTTATGACATGTGACATAACTGGTATTCTCACAATGTAATTGATAAATTTTTCTCTCATTACGTGACAAAAATTTATGCGAATCAATCTAGGCATCCACTGCTTGGTAGCTGACTGTGAAGTTGCTCTGTCCAATCCTCGAAAGAGCTCGAATGGTGATGAGCTGATTGAGACTGGTGATCACTGCGTCCTCCGAACCGGAACAACAGAACCTAAAGGTTACATGAGGGAGGGAGGGAGAGGGAGGGAGGGAGGGAGAGAGAGAGAGAGAGGGGGGGAGAGAGAGAGAGAGGGAGGGAGGGAGGGAGAGAGAGGGAGGGAGAGAGAGAGAGAGGGAGAGAGAGAGGGAGAGAGAGAGAGATAGAAAGTGAGTGAGCGAGAGTGAAAGAAAGAGAAAATGAGTGAGAGAGAGAGTGAGAGAGAGAGAGAGAGAAAGAGAGAGAGAGAGAGAGAGCCCGCTCTCACCACATCCCGGCCGAATCCCAGTCTCCTGTGTTGATCTCGACTCCTCGATAGTCGCATCCAATCGTACACACCTAACTCACTTCATTATCTTCATTATGTTTCTCACCGCAACTCATCCAGCTCTCGTATTACTTAAATAACTTAGCGAGTGAGTAAATCATAATCACGAAACGTATTCCATCTTTGAAAGCTGACCACAATGGTTAGGGTGAAACGTATGAGAAACGCACCTCTTCGGGCATGTTCAGCACACGCACTTCGATCTTTTGCGAGACGGGACCTGACAAATCGAAGTTGGAGTTGGAATAGGAAGAACTATGGGAAAAGTCTATAGTCTATATGTTGTTACAGTGATATGCCAGACACAGTCGACCGCATCTGCCGAGTACTTGTTGTCAGCCTTTCCATACACGCCAGTCAGATTCTGCACAGAAGACGTCGCCTGGGTGGATCGGGTTAGAACTACACTTAGTTAGAGCTATAAGGTAGTATGGTATCAGGTTATAGGTATAGTTATAGGTAGTTTTTTTTTACATAGGTCATAAGTAGTTCGACGTAGGTAGAGGAAGGTATAGACGTATTAGGTAGGTAGTCATAGTGATAGTTATCCATCTTCCTCCTGCCTCCTCTCACCACCAGACCCTCCCCATTGCACACGGGCGCGTCTCCGATGCGACGCCGCGAACAGTCAGCGCCCTGCAACCAGTATTGTGAAACTAACTATTGTTCATCATCAAATGGAAACGAAGGAATTGAGTTATACATGTGGTTTCTATGTGCGCCCAGAGAAACATATGTCGATAATTGTCCTCTTAATTCTGCAATACGTTTCATAAGGTAGTCATAAAGTAGAAACCCCTAATCATGTAATACACATATGATGAAATGCTACAGAAATTATTAATCGAGTATCTAACATAAAAGATGACACTTGAAATTGGGTGCATGTTCTTGCCTCAAAGACAGCCGGGCAGATACATGCGCCGGGGTATTTCGAGTCAGGGATACCGGTGTTCAGACAGTGTACAGCGGAGAGGGACGGGTTGCCTGCAACTCTCTCTCTTTCTCTCCCTCTCTCTCCCTTCCTCTCCCTCTCCCTCTCCCTCCCCCTCTCTCCCTCTCTCTCCCTCTCTCCCTCTCTCCCTCTCCCTCCCTTCTCACTGTATCTCTCTTTCTCTTTCTCTCTCTCTCTCTCTCTCTCTCTCTCTCTTCCAAGGCATCTACCGACTACCCGATATCCCGATATCAATTCCAAACTCCTCCTACAACATACGATTTGGGATAAATCTTTCCAATTAAAATCTCCCTCTCTCTCTCATCCTCTCTCTTCCTCCCTCTATCTCTACTTCTCCCCCTCTCTCTCTCTCTTTCTCTCTCTTTCTCTCTCTTTCTCTTTCCCTCTCTCTCTCTCTCCCCTCACCCTCCGTACACTGGTACATCCTGTTGATTAGTTTGACGTCTCCGAACGAGGGCCCTGTCTTCTGTCCCATTACTGTCTGATATCGCCAGTCCTTTGTGAGAATCGTTGGCTTCGCGGGATCGCGCGCGAATGCGTCTGCAAATGTAGAGTGAATATGTTTCAGCTCAAACAAAACATAAACAGTGTTACGGATGATACAAAATAATATAATTCTTGTGAGCGCAGAAATATTACTTGATAAAAAAGTGCTATGTGCATTATGCAAGAGGTTTGAGGTACGTTTCGGTCAAAACATAAAATACATGACCACAACTGACTGATAACACGAACCCAATATCATCCACTATATGCGCATAAGTAAAAACAACAAGTGGAAATAACCTATAACGTCACGAATATCACGAATATATCACAATCACAGCCTCTCACTCAGACCAAGCACACCACCCCTCCTTCACGTGGGATCTCGACAAGAAGAATTCATCGACAGATACATACTTCACGCAAACCCATTGTGGTTCATCTCCGTTGTTGTATTCTTGATATGGACAGTATATCAATCCAATCCGCTCACATGGACTATAGTGCATGACTGAACCAACGTCGTAGCTCATATTGTGAATGTCAGCCACGAACCACGGCATCTAAAAGAACTGTGTATTGTAGTTTAGTTGTAGTACAGTTGCACAATTATTACAAGTAGTACAATTATTGTGGTACAGTTGTAGTTTGTCGTTGTACTATGTACTACATATAATACTATGTACTATGTATAAAAGATATTCATTTTATGTTTTTTTCACATGTGCAAGCAACAATTTCATATATCATATCAAGGCTACCAGATCCACGCTACTACACAATTCATATGCTCTCCGAACGGCGCGATTCATTCTCGCACTAACCAAGGCACATCCAGGCATATTCAGAAAACGGCACTCGCTATTTGTGAAAGCTCTATCACGCATTGATCTATCTAAGACGTGTCGTTCGTTGTGTGTTTGTACGCCCGTACTGTCTTGGCGTGTCGCTGGCTCAACTTCACTCCGGCTGCTCTCTGGTGGTCAGCACTCATTCATGACGGTCGACAGCTAGGCCCTCTTTCACCTTCCTCCATACACACCACTCGAGAAGAGATGCCCTTAGAGCCCCGCCACCATACTCCCCCGTCGACCCGTCGTGCTTTCACCACCAGAACACTTTCCATCCAATCACGCACTCACTCCCACACAGACGATGCATATAGTTCTATCATCTTTTCAATTAAATATTATGGATTCGCTAGACACTCAATTACAGTGAGACAAGGTAGAGTGATGGTTGTCGAATGTGCGCTCGTTTCCTAGTGCACACCTCGCGGTCGTGCAAGCGGTTCCCTCCGCCGCTCCTCACCCTCCACCAAGGCTGGGGGCGTGTGCCACAAACGTACCAGATCTCTTCCTCTCTCACCTTCCCCATTTCTCCATTAAATTGATTGCTTCGGGTTATTTTTTTTATTGTGACTGTGATTTGTGTGACGCGGATTTTTCTGTAATAAATTCATTCAACAATCAAAGACTTACGTTTCAGACATATTTCGTAAACCAGCTGGATTAACGGCCAGTAAAAGGAATAACACTTCTTTATCGATCCAAAATGAAAATTCGATTTCTCACCCTCACAAAGTTGCCCATCATACTCGGGTAGACGTTGCTGGGGTTGATCACAACTGCACCGTCCCTGAAAGGGAGCGCTGGCAAGATGGATCTTCAGAGAAAGCACGAGAGAGAGAGAAAGCGGGAGCGAGAGGAAGAGAGAGAGGGAGAGAGGGAGAGAGGGAGAGAGGGAGAGAGGGAGAGAGAGAGAGAGAGAGAGAGAGAGAGAGAGAGTTCCTCCTACCTGTCTGGCCTTCACACTGTGTGTGAAACAGCCCCAATGCGTGTGCCAGTTCATGCGAAGCCGTTGCGAACTGAAATAATAAACATATCACAGTACGTTTCACAAACACGATAAAACACGTCGACATCATGGTTGGGTTAATATCGAACTTAAATTGAGTTTCAAATATAAAACACATATATGCTATTCAATTTTTTCAAGGTTTCATTCATACACCTATTACCTATTACCTACTGCGTTTCTGATAGAGCGTCGTGATTTGTATGTTCAAACCCGAGCGTTCTTTGTTCGATCGCAATTGAAATCTATGAAAGTAAGTAATACAATGTTATCTTTGTTCTCCATATCCCACCTCCTCACACCCCGCACCCAGAGAGAGATCCTGACTCCGCGCGAATGGCTGTCTGCAAACTATTTCTGTGCTTGGATCATTGAATAATGTTAATTTTTACAAACAAGGTTGAGCAAATATCAGCAATAGACTACGATCAACGAAAAGATAATACACTTGAAACGTACTTCGACAACGAACATTTAAAATTAAAGTTTTAGAAGAAGAAAAACTGTAGTGAGAAAGTCTTGTATAGTAATAGTAATGTTTGCTTGAATATGTCTCCGACTCACCTCCCTATCATACTCCAGCACCCTCTTCCCTTGTAGAACCGAATACGCGGCGCATTCAATGGAGTCACACCGTCGCTGAAACTTCGTATTGCTACGATTTTGCGCTCTTTCGACTACGTTTCAGAACTGTTTCAAGAATCGAACATGATGCATATTGTCAATGGTAGCTGAGTATCGTTATAATCGTACATCAACTGTTTTTTTTCAGTCATGAAGACTATCCAAATTGAAAAGTTGGTCAATGTGACTCTGGTTTCATTGAAAAGTTGAAAAGAGATACCCACGCTTGCTTGAATTGCAGACAGGAGTATCGCTGCCAGAAGTGGATGGCAGCTGAGATCTGCGAACGCGCGGCCGGGCCTGAATGAAGGAATGAAGCAACTCTCAATCCTGAATTCTGAATCCTAAACCAGGAACATTGTTTGGATCTGTATGGTACCGCGCGGCCACACCTAGAGAAAGCAACTCTGAACCCTGAATCTGAATTCGGAAATCTAAGCCATGGTTGATCAAGTCGGGTGTGTTCAATTCATTGATTAATTCATTCGATTGAATCATACTCACTGGCTTTCCCACTTTGTCAGACACTTGTTTGTGCGCTGTCCTCAGCGAGTGACCTGTCGAGTGTGTATAGTACTGGCTGTCGGGTGTCCCATAGGGTGTATGGATATCACGCACTGCCTGCCGGGAAGAACGGGAGACTGAGGGGACTTTGCCGTCGTATACAATGTGGTGGCTGAGTGCGAGCGGGTACAGAATTTCGTTCAAACAGCCGTCAACAATGCGAACGAGGTGGGCTCTCTCTCTCTCTCCTTCTCTCTCCCTCCCTCTCTATATCTCTCTCTAGATCCCCCGTGCTACCGTCTCTTGCAACAGCGCTGCTCCCATTGTCACCAACAAGCACTAAACATACATATAACTATTTTGATAGTTGGATATACATACATGATATTTGGGTGATAAACGCTTGGGATCATTTTAAATGGCATTTCATTCTGTTTGTAGAATTTATTTTGGGGCTTTGCATATATTGGAAGTCTTGGAGATAATATTGGAGGTCGTGAATGGTGGAGTTTCTCATTTCTTCGAGGTGCGTCATTTCGAGGAAGTGTGAATCAATCAATCAATCAGTCAATCGTTCATCCGGAAGCGTTATATCTGAATATGACAACACGATCATAATGATATAAACATACAGTAGTGCCTAAGATGCTACATAGTTACATACATAATAGAGATGGTCCGGTTAAACTCTTCACGGTTTTTCGGTTCGGTTTAACCGGTTAACCGAACCGAAACTTCGAAAAACCGGTTCCGGTTAACCGGTTAACCGATTTTAAAACGGTTTTCGGTTAACCGGTTAACCGAACCGTGACTTCCAAAAACCGGTTCCGGTTAACCGGTTTTAACCGGTTTTCGGTTATCGAAACCGACACTGAAGGTGTGAAATCATCAAGGATAGCGCGAAATTCAATCTTATTCGTCAGTTACCGCCATTGTTACATCACAAAACTCGAGAACTTTGACAATACGAGCGTCGAACTTAGCCTAGACAGTCAGCAACAGGGAAACCGGTTAACCGAACGATTCGGTTAACCGGTTCGGTTAACCGAAAACCGGTTTCTGTCACGGTTTTTCGGTTCGGTTAACCGGTTAACCGAAATCAAAACGGTTTCCGGATAACCGGTTAACCGAACCGGTTAAATAACCGAAAACCGGAAAAATAACCGAAATGACGGTTAACCGGACCATCTCTAATACATAAGCTAACGCCGGGGAAAGACAGGTAGACTGACGAGGTTAGTGGCGAGAAGACGATATTTGTCGTTGTCGATAATCATTCTTGGACCATTAGAGTACTGTTCTTGACGTGTAGAGCTCCGGGTGTTCCTTTGCTTCCATGCCAATTGGTATCTCCTCGCGCCATAGCTGCTTCCACGTGAGAATACTTCCCGCCGCCTCACTGGTTACTCGGGAAGGATTCTTGTCGATGACCGAACATGCGGCGGCGGCGGTGGGGAAGAATGAGGACCCGACCGCACGCCGCAGGTAAAAGGAAGAAGAATATGATGCTTTGTGAATGTGTGAATGTGTGAAAAAAGTGTGAATGTGTGAATGGATAGATAGTTGGAGGAGGGTGACTGCGAGCAAATAGATGCTCCATTTTTGTTGTTTCGAATAGTTTCAATAAACAATAACTTTATCATGCATAGTATATTACATATTTTACAAAATACCCATACACAAACAGATCAAGTCATCATGCGAAATGAAAAAGGAGAGATAAAAGGCTCATAGAATACATAGACATAGCACCCAAAGGGCGAGTAAACAAGCGCAAATCAGACGAATACATATCTACAATAGTAATATTTTCACAAACTGGTATTGAGTGTTCATAGAAATACTACATCTACAGTAATCCGTACTACCGTACTCCTACAGTACCCCCATTACTGGGGCGCAACTTTGTCAGTCGATTCGCCGCCGCGACGCCACACCTGCTGGAAACTGAAAGAAAAGGGATTACAGACAAGCCGAGTTACAGAGTTTAGTAACTATTAACTTTGATAACTAGTAACTGACTGGTTGTGTACTGCGAACATTGCTGGTATGAGAACGAGTCCATGGATGAGAGACAGAGTCACACACATCGTCATCGCAAGAGCAAACACCTACAAGAGAATCATTACAATTACATGTTTCACGATCAAAACAGAATACAGTGATAACATTGGTGATTCCATCAGTGATAGTAAACATGCTCGTAATGAAACGTATAACTGACATTAACATTCACTATCAGTGATACACAAACAACTGGGCTCGACATTAAAGTATATGGAACTGACATTAGCCATGTAGAGTTGTACGAATGCGAGTGGGAGGGCGCATAGATCAGTGGAGACGCCTGCTTGGATGACAGGGAAGCCGACGGAGGCAAGAGTGTGCTCCAGACGGGTCTTGAACGACGACGACGCGGTCTGCAGAACTCTCTCTTTTTCTCTCTCTCTCCCCTCTCCCTCCCGCCCCCTCTCTCTCCCCCCTCTCTCACTCACTCCCTCTCTCCCCCCCTCTCTCTCTCCCCCCCTCTCTCTCTCTCTCTCTGCCCACCTCGTTCTCCTGCACACTCTCCTCCTCGCTGCTCGCCTGACTCTCCTCGTCTCCTCTCGGCAATGCCTTCTTCTCGGGGTGGGAAGATGACTCTAGAAAAGGGGATACGTTTCACTAGTTGTATATAGTCTTTTTTCGGAGACAAACTATATTGATTTGTTCTCAAACAATATAGTTCAAGTTATGTGGATACGTTTCATTTAGTAGTTGTTGAGTTGCAATGAAGTAATTTTCCACCCGTAATCACATCATCACATCATAAAAACTATGCTAATGTAGTGTAAACATCATAAACTGTTCTCTGTGAAACACCCATATTTTATACTGACTTGCTCGGAAGAAGTGGAATGCGACATGTGCAGGGATATCGACGGAGAATCCGATGCACATAATGGAGATTGACATGACGATAGGGTCGAGACGGACACCCAGAAGGGACAGGTAGCCGAACACACCTGTGAGAACAGACTCTCTCTCTCTCTCTCTCTCTCTCTCTCCCTTTCTCTCTCCCTCCTTACCTAGACAGGTACTGAGTATGGCTAGTGATACGACGACGACAGTGAATGGATGTCCGATGAACACTGCGCACACAATCATCATGCAAACGAATGTGCACACGGCTGCAAAGGTGTTATAAACATGGTTACGATACGTTTTCATAGTATGTATTCACTTTCGTACTTATATATAGTTACAACACGTTTCAGATAATTGTGTTATACCTTGTTTGTCATCAATTACACTTGAACTCTGACACTTGAACTCTGAAACACTTGAACTCTGAAAGTATGCAGTACCACCAACTCTCCTCCACACCTGACCCGATCCACTCACCGGACTGCCATGTGATAGTGGGAATGATATCGAGGAGATCCAGATAGAAGCCATCCTCAGCGAACACTGTCGCATTGAAATCGGCACTGAAAGAAGATTGATTGATTGATCGATTGATCGACTAAAAAAAGAGAGTGAAGAGATTCTACCCAAATCATTGATTCAAATTCAAACTAAAAATCAAGGCTGTTTTTAATAGTTATTTGAAACGTAGCGTCGTATTTGAAATTGAATATATGGCATTTTTCAAACAGATCTTACTGTTAATTGACTGTCAGCCCACCACAGTAATTGACAATCAGTCTCCATACTCACGTGTACTTGTCGACCTCTGTCCTCCACTGCTTGAGCATCTTCCCTCTGTTCACCCACTCTCTCAGTTCCTCTCCGTGGTATCCACTCATCCACATGAACTTGTCGATATCACCACCGCCACTGAAAAGAGATTGTCAACAAATATTTGTCAACTAACCAACTTTTTGCTTTGTGTACACAACTTCAGGTACATTTACCTACGTTTCATAGTCATTATGTTATGTTGATATCAAACTGTGATTAATTTTCCAGAAGGTCAATTCATTTCTTCCACGAACTTTTATCTCGAGTATGAACACGCGAACTCTGAACAAGTACGTTTCAACAAACTGATATATTGGTAGTAGTAAGAAAAAACACCAATCTTGCGAATACGCGAGCGTTGCTTTTGAACAAAACAACTGACATGCAAACAAGAACAAGATAACAGATGTCCAATCTACTATGAGTAGTGAGGACACGCGTCGAGCTCATCCAGTCAACGGAGATTTCCTACTTGATTGTGCTACCAAATAACGTGCTACGTTGAATAGCGGAACCAGACAGACAAACAAAAAACAACAAACAACAAAATATCTGCCCTCTCACTCACGTGGCGTTCTTTCCGACTCCTTTGACTCCGCGCCGGCTGATGAACCCCTTCCAGAAGGAGAACTCGGGCCATTCCAGGAAGGCATCCACACTGCTCTCATCCACAACAGAATCACCCTCCTCGTCCTCCTCGACCTAGAAAGGATATAAGATCTCTCTCTCTCTCTCTCTCTCTCTCTCTCTCTCTCTCTCTCTCTCCCTCTCTCTCTCTCTGCTTTTGTTCCCCCTTTACATTTTCCGATACGTTTCACTCATCTTAGTTATGCACATCTAGTATGTCTTGTATCAATCTTGTGTGTGCCTTCTTGCAAACCCAACCAACCTCTCCCATTCCCTCCTCTTCAGCTTGTTCACGGAATGTGATGTAGTCACTGAAAGGGCACGGCTTCGTGGGTGGTCCTCTCTCTCTCTCTCTCTCTCTCTCTCTCTCTCTCTTCAGCTCTCTTTTTCCGTCTATCTCCCTCTCTCCCTCTCCCTCTCTCTCCCTCTCTCTCTCTCTCTCTCTCTCTCTCTCTCTCTCCCCCTCCCTCCCTCCCTCTCTCTTTACTCACTCTAGGAAGAACTTGCTGCTCTCCGCACCGATTGCTCCGTTCAGCTTCTCGAACTCGTGTTTCATGTTCATCAGCCTGAATATCGAATGATGACGCAATCTCTCTCTCTCTCTCTCTTTCTCCCCTCTCTCTCTCTCTTACTTCTCCACTCTTGCAGGATCGTTGAGGTCTCCGGGATTGTTGACAATGATAGTGGCAGGTGTGTAGTAGGGCACCACATATTCAGTGCGCAGGCGATCGATCTGATATGTGATGTTACGTTTCACATCACTATTTTGAATACTTTGATCTATTTCGAAACAATGCTGTCTGCATGTTTACATTGTGCATAGTACACACAATTAAGATTGACGTATTATTCAGTTGATATTTCGTTGTAGTTTACGAATGATAGAAAAAAAATCAACATACCTCAATGATGGGCGAATCGAGAAGGAATAGTTTCTGAGAAGAGAGGTCGACTGTGATCTGGGTGATTCCATAGACTGCAACAGAGCAGTAGGCCAGCCAGATAGCAACGATAGCAAGAGCGCACCTGGAAGAAACGTCTCTCTCTATCCCTTTCTCTCTCTCTCTCTCCCTCCCCCTCTCTCTCCCTTTGCCTATCTCTCTCTCTCTCTCTTTCTCTCTCTGCTTACCATATGTTTGATACGAAGTCCACATACCAACCCAGCAGCTTTTGCACAGCCTTCTTCAGACGACGGAACAGCTGTGAGAATATCAAATCATTGAGTATTTTAGTTTTCTCTCTTTTAAAACTAATAAATATTAATGCGTGAGATGTTGTTTGGACAAATTGAACCAGTGAAACGTGATTCGTTTTTGGCCGCAAAGCATGAATTATTGAGATTGAGTTATACAGTTATAACTACAGTTCTACAGATAACTACAGATAATACAGTTATACAGTTATATACAAGTATGTAATATAGTTCTAATTGAATTGTATGTGTCTGTGAACTCACATCCTTGGCTCGTTTCTCTCCCGATTCCACAACTGCTCCATCCACTACCAGAGCCATCACACCGGTGTAGAAAGTGGCTGGAAGGAGGGAGATGAGAGGGAGAGAAGGAGATGAGAGAGAGAGAGAGGGGGGGGAGGGAGAGGGAGAAAGGGAGAGAGAGGGAGAGAGAAGGAGGGAGAGAGGGGGAGAGGGGGAGAGAAAGAGAGAGGGGAACAGGGGGAGAGACAGACAGAGAGGGGAGAACCAAGGAGAGAGAGATTGAAAGAGGGAGAGAATGTATCTCACCCTGGAAGGCAGTGTCAATGAGGATGGAGAGCGCGTTTCCATAGCAGAATATCTGAATCTCGGGAGGCGAGGTCCATGCGCCTGAAACAATTTTTTTAGAGCGAACTTATTAGAGAAAACTGAAATTAAAATAACTTAATTATCACAGATTAACTACAAATAGTGAAACGTACCGATGAGGAAAGCGAGGATGTTAGTGAGAGCGGAGATAGTGATAGCCGGGCCGGTATGCATGAGCACCTGAATCAGATGCGATATCTCTCTCTCCCTCTCTCTCTCTCCCGCTCCCCCTCTCTCAATCCCCCTCTCCCTCCTCTCCCTCCCCCCCCCCCCCCTCTCTCTCTCTTTCCTCTCCTTCTCTCCCTCTCTCACCTCTCCCATCTTCTCTTCTCGACTCTTCTTCTTCGATGCCCACTTGTCCTCATCGTCTATTCTGTTCCAAGCGTGAAGCATCAGGAAAGAATCGTCCACACCTGAAGTTTTCGCATACGTTTCATGAGAAAGGTATCACGTTGATGAACGAATGTTTTTCAATTTTCTCTCGGTTTTTCACCCTAGACCCTAGATGCTAAAAGCTAAACAAAACATTTACGGAATATGCCGTTACAAGTAGTGATGTTCGAGAGTTTTCTAACACTACATATCCTACACTTCATGTCAATCAACGATCATTATCTCCATATTGGTTTCGCCGATTATATCGTATGATGATATTACACCCAATCACATTAACGCACTATCACATCAGGCATCCGATCATTCGAGTGCGGCAATGTAGTATTGTATTTACTGATTTCTGATTATCGAAAATTGTTCACTGATAATTGATATCTCTCATTCTCATAACTGTCGGCTGAATCCTGAATATCGAGAAAACATTCGAATGGTGAACATCCATTCTGAGGGGTGAGAATAGATATTTTAAAGGGGGGAGACTGGTTACAGTTTATGAAGGAGTGAAAAATGAACATACTGATAGCCATGACTAGGAATGGAGTGACAGCGAGGATGGGCGAGTGACGCACTCCACACGCGAACAGAATGCCCATCGCAGTCCCGCACGCCATAAATGGGTTCACACAGGCTACGATGGCTAGGATGACCTGAAAGGGATTGACTATCAATCATACTAAAACCCGACGGTTATTGTCAGTTCCATTCCACATGAAAGCTTTTACATGGCCAGCGAAACGTATGGCGTATGCGAGTACTTTTGAAGTCGGCCAAACGAAATCAGAAACAAAGACAAGTTAAGAAGTTACGAGAAGTTATACGAAGTTGTAACATCACTTCAAGTATCTTACCTTGTTGAAGGAGGGTTTCTGTGAGTAGAGGAAAACGGCACTTCCCATCGTAGTCACAACACAGAACACACACATCACAGAGAATCCGACGAAGAGGAAAGGCTGAAGAGACATGCCCGAGCGAACAACCTCTGAAAATATTATAAAATAGTACGAAACGTAATCAGAAACCATATTTGATCGTTTCTGAGAAAAACAGTGATTGCTGAACACGTTTGAATTTCGGCAAAAGTATTGATCAGAGTGGGATTCGAACCCACGCCTCCGAAGAGACTGGTGCCTTAAACCAGCGCCTTAGACCGCTCGGCCATCTGACCACGTTAGAAGTAGCTTGCGTTTCGCTAACTGAGCGCGCATTTTCAAAACGAAACTCACCTTCTTCAACAATTGCCGGTGAGAAGATGTGGACATTGAGAAGATCGCTGTTGAAATCACTAAAAAGTGATGTTAAAATCTAAATAAGGTGAAAAGAGCGGTAACTCATCAACACGACTCACTTGTAGATGTAGTTCCTCAGCCCGAGTTCGTAGTCGATGACCATCTTCTTTGTCCACGAAGGATGCTTCTCCGCCCGGAAGTAGGCGACGATCATCTTGGAAGACTCCAGCTCCGAGCCGTTCACGGACACACCGAAGAAGTTGGGCTGGAAGGAGGGAGTGAGAGAGAGAGAGAGTGAGAGGGAGAGAGAGGAAGGGAGGGAGGGAGCGAGGGTGAGCGAGCGAGAGAGAACGAGAGGGAGGGAGAAAGAGAGGGAGGAAGAGAGAGAGAGGGAGAGGGAGAGAGCGAGGTTGGAGGGAGGGAGCGAGGGAGAGAGAGAGGGGGAGGGAGCGAGCGAGCGAGAGAGAGAGGGAGGGAGGGAGGGAGGGAGAGAGGGAGGAAGGATAGACTCACCAGCAGACTGAACCGTCTTCCGAACATGTTCGATGTGGGGTAGGAGAGGTTCACCCGATCGATGAGGGCGTCTCCATCCGAGTGCGACAGCAGGTTGCGGCCGTTCTGAACATATATTTTTTGAAAGTTTTACAAACTTGTATTTTGAGTTTGTTCTAACTATGTTGTTATTATCTTATTGTTTTCTTTATTCAGCTTCAGTTACTCAAGTTTCAAGTTTCGATAGATAGATATAAAATTCTCATAAAGTGCACGTCTCCCGCTTCCTTTCTGATGATCAAAACAGGACATCACATCACACTAATAAATGGAATCATCACTGGTTGAGAGTACAGGAAACAATACTCCCGACTGCCCGACTTTCGGTTGTCTATTACACATTTGTGATTACTAACACGTTTTCATTTTAGAGTATCGACTGTCAACAAAATCAGTGATCACAGTGCGATAAAATCACACATTCCATCCATCCATTGTGGAGATCAGGCGCATCAAAAGTTGAAAGGAGCATTCGCACGAGGTCTCTCTCTCTCTCTCTCTCTCTCTTTCTTTCTTTCTCTCTGTCTCTCTCTCTCTCTATCTAGCGAACTTTTAACTGTGTCGTTACTGTCCGTTCGTCAAGAGAAGACTGGTCAGTAACCAGTTTCGCTCTACTCATTTTCTGCCTTCAACTTTCTCGTATTACATCGAGATGCCACACGGAAACCCATCATTCGATGCACACTCACCTAACCTCTCATTATAATACAAAACTTGAATTAATAATAAACAGAATGAATGCAACAAAAGCTTCGACCAGTCGACATTGTTTCAAACTTCAAGAGTAGAAGTTTCGAAAACTCACGAAGAACGCCTTGATGGGGTCGTTTGTCTGGCAGAATCCGGAGCAGAATTCGTCGAATGATTGATTCCTGCCCAGGTCGGCGTCGAACATTGGGAACTGAGAGGAGATCGTCTCCAGTAGCTGAATTGATTAGGCGATCGATAAATCGATAACAACGATATAAGATCGATACAGTAAATTTTTGACAAACAATGTAGAAATCTTTGATGTTTTCGTTTTGTTGACGTAAAATGTGTCATGTTCCATTTTTCTGTTCCCTAGTCACTCGCTGGCTAGAATGTAGAGTTTTTGGACTCATTCAGGATTTGGAAGATAATTTATGCAAAATTATAGTTAAAGCAACAGTGGCGACTTATTTTCGACTCGGAGTATTATTAAAAATCATATTAGCCTAACACATTTGCAGTTTTTACGAAAGAACGACGATTCTGCGTTACTTTCGATTCTGCAACTGCCAAGAATGCAGCTCAAAATTTGAATTTCCCGCCAACGCTTCACTGCAAAAACTGGGGTCGGAGACATCAACGCAAATGAACACCGCTCGGTCACTTGCTTCTTGGCTTAGTGCAAGTGCGCTGCGTTATGGAACCGAGCTCGCTGGTTCTATTCCTGTTCCCGCCAAATGTTTTGCTCGTGTGAAAATGAGGAGTTGTGGCAGGTTGTGTCAGAAATAAGTCGCCACTGTTCCTTTAATGAGGCATCATTGCCTCTTCACCGCTTGCTGGCCTGGCTAGAAAACCGTCCACGGTTGTTCCGTGTCATGCATATGATCAGAGATCACGCTTCCGTTCATGGAAAGTTTGTCCATGGTTTGTGAGATTGAAAGAACTTCACCGTCTTGATAGGCTTGTAAGTGTAAAAATCTCAAAACCGTGCACGGTTTTCTAGCCAGCAGGCGAATGGATGATGAGGCAATGATGTCAACTTTGATGTCTCATCAACTCAACCGTGGCTAGAAAACCGTGCACGGTTTTCTAGCCAGGCCAGCAAGCGGTGAAGAGGCAATGATGCCTCATCAACTATAATTTCGCATAAATTATCTTCCAAATCCTGAATGAATCCAAAAATTCTACATTCTAGCCAGCGAGTGACTAGGGAACAGAAAATTTATGATTCATCTTCGGTTTCACCAAATTCTACTATACGTAGAACACATTGAGGTTTTCTACATTGTTTGTCAAAAATTTACTGTATCGGTCTTATGTTACGTTTCACAACAACTATAACTTGGCGTGTGCGATTTTGTTGCAATAGTATCAGATTATGGAGTAAAAAGGTCATTTATCATATCTGTCAGTATCTCACCTCCACAGTGGCATTCAAGTATTCGATGCGGAGCATGTCGCCTTCATCTCTCGCCTGGATGAGAACACCCACTGTGATACCCACACCATCAACATCCAGGTACTCCTGCAAAGACGTCGTTTCACCTACGTTTCATTACTATGATAAAGTGTTGGTATTTATCTGTGTTATCAATGGTATCAGTTGATTGAACCAACCTGGAATACGCTGTACTCGTACTTGGACCGCGCGTCGTCGTGAGCATAGCCGTCCATCTTCGACACTTGCCTACAAGTATACGGTAAATACAGTAGTCTGGTGGTACCGGAAAGTCTCCTCTGTACCTTCAAAACTCCTTCAAAACACACTGTTTGGTCGTGTTTCGAAGTCGTTGCGAACTGAGACTGACCGCTACGAAAGAACGGTAATAAAACGGTACCATCACCGAAAAACCGTTCGATAATCAAACTGTACCATCACCGGAAAGACGGTAAATAACAACATAGAATGATTGTAACAGAAGCTTCGAGCAGTCAATATAGTTTTAAAAAAAAATCAACTCACGGCTAATCAACCCACGGTGTGAGCGGTACATAGTTTAGTTGAGACTGAACGCTACGTAACCGAAAGGACAGTAACTGACGGTGTGAGGGCGAGCTTGGCGGAGAATGCAGCTGTGAGTAGACAACAGGCGGCGACGGTGAGCCACGCGTGGCGCGCCACCCACTGCCCGATGTGGCCGAACGCGTTCGTCACCAGACGGGAGACCAGAGTCTCGTGAGCGATACTCATCGAGGCGCTGGAGAAACGTTGATAATGATTAATAATATTGAATTTTATTGAATTATCTGAATTATATTGAGTGATGCAGATCAGCACTAGAAATCAGCGGATATTGAATGATATTGGAATACAGGCAGGTAAGGTAGACCATGGGTGATATGGCACAGTGACGCAAGGATTGTGAAAGGAATGGGAGACCGCCTCTTGCCTGGCAGCGGCCATTTACAACTGGAGAAAATTCAAGTATTCGCTGTTCCCGGCCACGAATCACTGGTGTTCGACTATCATGAAGGGGAGAGAGAGAGAGAGAGAGAGAGAGAGAGATGTGAGGTCGCGAAAAACTCGTTTCCAATAGGTC
Organism: Rhabditoides inermis; assembly: GCA_963966185.1. Lineage (NCBI taxonomy): Eukaryota > Metazoa > Nematoda > Chromadorea > Rhabditida > Rhabditidae > Rhabditoides > Rhabditoides inermis. The sequence goes on from CAWZYM010000312.1 coordinate 59,342, forward strand.
GTCCACGTTTCTGTATACAAAATTCGCCGTGAATAAACACCTTAATTAGAAACGGAGACGGTATTTGTACTGATAGAATGTAAGTGGTATGTGATCAGACAATTACTGCGATTTGAAAGGGGGGAGAGAGAGAGAGAGAGAGGTGACGTACTCGAGAAACAAGAGATGGAATCGAGTCGTCCTTACAAATGACGTCAAGAAAACACGACAGAGTCATTAAATACCAGCCGCCACCAAATTGTGGGATAGTACAAATCAATTTGCCGGTATCATCCACACTGTTATTTTTGAGTCGCTAAACATGGATGCCCGCTGACTGCACACGTAATAACTGTGAATGTAAACAAGTACACATACTACAATGATGGAGAAGGGCAGTGACGACGCGAGAGATCGAAAAGTGTCCGTGGAAAGGTTTGCAAGTGACCGATTGTCGACTAAACGTGTGGCCGAGAAGAAATGGCGAAAAATGACGCTGCGTGGAATTTGGCGAGTTTGCACATCACGCGCACACCAGGGGTCGGATGGAGAGAGAGAGAGAGAGAGAGAGAGAGAGAGAGGGTGAAAGAGAGAGAGGGAGGGTGAAAGAGAGAGGGGGAGAGAGACAGAAAGTTACGAAATGATGGAGGGGAAGTGAGGGTTAGGCGGTCTCATGACTCGAATTGCCTCCGCATTCCTACCTCGACCTTCCTTTATACCACCGGCCGCCTCCTATCATACTGTAATAGGGTTCGGCCAGAGAATTTGATCGGTGTGATACGACAGTGTTGTCACTGCTTCCATTCCCGACTTCTCTCTCTCTCTCCCTCTCTCCCTCTCTCTCTCTCTCTCTCTCTCTCTCTCTCTCTCTCTCTCTCTCTCTACGAGTAGTGTGTTCCGAAAGAAACAGGTTGCAGAGTTGGTCAGACAACAACAAGATAACATGAAACTTTCTCGCGTGAGTCAGGAAACTGTAAAGAGGAAACAGGGAGAGAGAGACTTGTTACAATAATGTTCCGAAATGGCAAAATGCAACAACAACTGGTGCAATCTTGAGATTTGTTTTTCTGAGTCACTGTTCTGTGTTCTAATTTTGAATTTTTGAAATTACAAGTTCATGTTTTTTTCTTGATCAACGAAGAGTATTGTGATTGAGTATAGAACTAGTACGAAACACGTTGGTAAGAGGGAAATCGGATCACTCTCACCTGTCCGCTTATTAACAACAAGTAAACAAGTTACAAGTATGGAGAGTACAAATAGAAACGAGCACGGTAATCGCTGCATTTTTGCATTTATTTGTTTCCCACAGTATACCTTACAGTATGCTATTATTCGTGGTCACACTTCCTCTTTTCTTTCTATTTGCCCGATCCTCCCCTCTTAGACCTCAGGTAAGCCGAAAAGGAATGCGGAGAATGTATGAAAGGACTGAAAGGACTCAGAGGAACGCTGCTTTCGTTCCTTTGAACTGTTGCAGACTAGCCATGGACACTTTCATAGTAGAATGTAGGTTACCTACCCCCCCCCCCCTATACCTGTACATGTTTACATGACCTGCAAAGTGCACGCGATACCTAGACGTTTTATTCGCAGACATTATGTCACTTTAAACATCGGCTAATTGACATCGATTCATGGATTCACTCATTCAGAAAGTGCATCCAGAAACGAGTCTCGAATTTCTTGGATAGCCTATACCGAAAAGAGTGTGAATGTACTGAAGAAATTCCCCGAGTTGTGATACGAACGATGAGAATAAGATATCAATTAGTTGTTTATTGATAATCTATGACTGATCACTTCAGGACGTAAATCAGCGCAGTCAATCTCTACAAGACCTCTCCACTGTCAGATCACTTCTCAAACAGATTAACGACAAGGAATCGCTACAATTCAAGAGAATTGCCGGCAGACAACATGTGAGAGAATCGAAGTAAATCAACCATACCTCACCAAGTCCGTTGACCAATCCATTGCGATTGCGTGAGACTGAAGAAAAAAAACAGTTACATGCGAGCAAAAATGAATGTAAAAAGAAGAAACAGGACTAGGTGAGTGCCTGAAAATCTACGCATGTGAACAAATGTAAAATGTGAAAAAAGAAGTCAGTTTGGAAATTGGAAACAGGTCCAGGTTTACAGGCGGAATGGCAGAGATCTGTGGGACGGCAGCAGCCGAATCACAGTCACAACAAGGATATTGGGGAGATCAACCGGGGGATGGGGGAGTACCTGTTCCAGGTGAGAGAGGGGGAGGGAGGGAGAGGGAGGGAGGGAGAGAGAGAGAGAGAGAGAGAGAGGGAGAGAGAGAGGGGGAGGAGGAAGAGAGATAGAGAGAGAGAGGGAGAAGATTAGAATACACTCCTGACTTGCGATGTGTTTCACGTGTAGCATTTAGTTGCGAGGTAGTGATTATTATTCAATACAGGTGAAATTACGATAGGATGTCCAATGAAGTACGTGTACAATATATAGCGACGAAAGACAAACATACAATCGTCGCGGAGTGATACGCGCTTTTTTACCAATCAGTGAAATACATTTCACATGCAACACAAAACTCCACAAATACATGTTGTCTAATATGATCCTATCCGCAGTTGTCAAAATCATTACTGCTTGTTGTTTTGTCAGGGTGACATCATGCTGAGTGTGGAGCAGGCGAAGGCGATTCTCAACGGACGGGGTGAGTTGGAATATGATATATGAACGAACCACTTTCTCACTCAGTTGGGACCACAACTGTATGTTTTTTAGCCGACCCTCCATCCTCCCGTTCTTCCCGGCAGGCAGTGCGTGATCCATACGCCCTATGGGACACCCGACAGCCGGTACTATACACACTCGACAGGTCACTCGGTGAGGACAGTACATATAAGTAGCCAGCTATGGTCGTTTTGTGTTTGACAAAGTTGATAAGTTAGTGATAAAGAAGAGGCAAAGTTTATCAATCGTAGAGATCAATCAGATAGGGTTGCTAGTTGAGGATTCAGGGTTTATGATTCATGATTCATGATTCATGATTCAATATTGCTTCTTTCAGGCCCGGCCGCGCGTTCGCAGATCTCAGCTGCCATCCACTTCTGGCAGCGATACTCCTGTCTGCAATTCAAGCAAGCGTGAGTATCTCTTTTCAACTTTTCAATGAAACCAGAGTCACATTGACCAACTTTTCAATATGGATAGTTTTCATGACTGAAAAAACAGTTGATGTACGATTATAACGATACTCAGCTACCATTGACGATATGCATCATGTTCGATTCTTGAGATAGTTCTGAAACGTAATCAAAAGAGCGCAAAATCGAAGCAATACGAAGTTTCAGCGACGATGTGACTCCATGGAACGCGCCGCGTATTCGGTTCTACAAGGGAAGAGGGTGCTGGAGTATGATAGGAAGGTGAGTCGGAGACATATTCAAACAAACACTAATATTACTATACAAGACTCTCTCACTACAGTTTTTTTTCTGAAACTTTAATTTTAATTGTTCGTTGTCGAAGTACGTTTCAAGTGTATTATGTTTTTGTTGTTCGTAGGCTATTGCTAATTTTTGATCAACCTTGTTTGTAAAAATTAACATTGTTCAATGTTTCAAGCACATAAATATATTGCAGACAGCCATTCGCTCGGAGTCAAGATCTCTCTCTGGGTGCGGGGTGTGAGGAGGTGGGGAGGGGGTGGAGGTGTTCAGTACATTCCAGTCACAAGTCACAAGAAAGTCAAAGAAGAATGTGTTGAAAAGTACTTAGTAGTTGGCTTTTGATCTCTTTCATCAGACCGACTGTGATTCGAGAACAGACAGAAAGTCGCGTTGAAGAGATTGTTTATTGCACAACATTGAAAGACATGTTTGCTCTTTCAAACATAGCTTTTGTGAAATGTATGAAATTTGTGTGTTGAATTTTGTAAAGTACATATATTATGTCGTGGATGTCGCCACAATTTTACAGCAACGATGACTGTTTTGGTATAACTTTGATGTTTTGGTATAACTTTGAAATGTATTATCATGTATTTATTATTTCCTTATTCAGTTCGCAACGGCTTCTCACGAGCTGGCACACGCATTGGGGCTGTTTCACACACAGTCACGGCCAGACAGGTAGGAGGAAGAGGATCTCTCTCTCTCTCTCTCTTTCTCTATCTCTATCTCTCTCTATCTCTCTCCCTCTCTCTCCCCATCTCTCACCCTCTCTCTCTCTCTCTCTCTCTCTCTCTCTCTCTCTCTCTCTCTCTGTCTGTCCCTCTTTCTTTCCTCTCCTCTCTTTCTCTCTTTCTCTCTCTCTCTCTCTCTCTCTCTCTCTTTATCTCTATCTGTCTATCTACATATCTGTCTCCCCTTTCTCTCGCTACCTGTCTCATTCAGGGACGGTGCAGTTGTGATCAACCCCAGCAACGTCTACCCGAGTATGATGGGCAACTTTGTGAGAGTGAGAATTACATTTTTACTGTTTCAGTCAGATCGAACAAGACTTATCATTACCTACATTGAGACCATCTGGGATACAAAACGCCCTTAAAACGAATATAACTCATGTTTCGAAGAAATGAATTTGGGAAAAGAACAAACAACTACATACAAAGAAAAAACTGTAATGCTGTATTCTGAACTTGTTTTAGATGCCGTGGTTCGTGGCTGACACTCACAACATGAGCTACGATGTTGGATCAGTCATGCACTATAGTCCATGTGAGTGGATTGGATTGATATACTGTCCATATCAAGAATACAACAACGGAGATGAACCACGATGGGTTTGCGTGAAGTATCTGTCGATGAATTCTTCTCGTCGGGATCCGACATGAAGGAGGGGTGGTGTGCTTGGTCTGAGTGAGTGACAGGCTGTGATTATGATATATTCGTGATATTCGTGACGTTATAAGTTATTTCAACTTGTTGTTATTACTTATGCGCATATAGTGGATGATATCAGATTCGTATTATCAATCAGTTGTGGTCATGTATTTTATGTCCTGACCGAAACTTACCACATGCGTAATACTAATGCATATAGCACTTTTTTTGATAAAGTGATATTTTTGCGCTCACAAGAATTATATCATTTTGTATCATCCGTAACACTGTTCATGTTTGAGCTGAAACATATTCACTCTCCATTTGCAGACGCATTCGCGCGCGATCCCTCGAAGCCAACGATTCTCACAAAGGACTGGCGATATCAGACAGTAATGGGACAGAAGACAGGGCCCTCGTTTGGAGACGTCAAACTAATCAACAGGATGTACCAGTGTGCGGAAGGTGAGGAGAGAGAGGGAGAGAGAGGGAGAGAGATAGGGAGAGAGAGAGAGAGATAGGGAGAGAGAGAGAGAGGAGGGAGAGAGGGGGGAGAGAAAGAGAGAGGAGAAGTAGAGATAGAGAGGTAAAGAGAAAGGAGGAGAGAGAGGAAGATTTTAATTGGAAATGTTCATCTCAAATGGTATGGTGTTTGAAGAGTTTGGAATTGATATCGTGTTATCGGGTAGTCGGTAGATGCCTTGGAAAAGAGAGAGAGAGAGAGAGAGAGAGAGGGAGGGGGAGAGAGGGGGAGAGAGGGAGAGAGAGAGAAACAGAGAGAAAGAGAGAGAGAGAGAGAGAGAGAGAGAGAGAGAGAGAGAGAGGGAGAGAGGAGAGAGAGGGAGAGAAAGGGAGAGAGAGGAGGGAGTAGAGATAGAGGGAGTAAGGGAGAAAGAGAGAGAGAGGGGAGGGAGAGAGAGAGAGTTGCAGGCAACCCGTCCCTCTCCGCTGTACACTGTCTGAACACCGGCCTTCCTGACTCGAAACACCCCGGCGCATGTATCTGCCCGGCTGTCTTTGAGGCAAGAACATACACCCAATTTCAAGGGTCATCTTTTATGTAAGAAATTCGATTAATAACTGTAGCATTTCCGCAGATGTGTATTACATGATTAGGGGTTTTTACTTTATGACTACCTTATGAAACGTATTGCAGAATTAAGAGGACAATTATCGACATATGTTTCTCTGGGCGCACATAGAAACCACATGTATAACTCAATTCCTTTGTTTCCATTTGATGATTACAAATAGTTAGTTTTCCAATACTGGTTGCAGGGCGCTGACTGTTCGCGGCGTCGCATCGGAGACGCGTCCGTGTGCAATGGGGAGGGTCTGGTGGTGAGAGGAGGGAGGTGGAAGACCTGCATAACTATCACTATGACTACCTACCTAATACGTCTATACCTTCCTTCACATACGTCGACCTACTTATGACCTATGTACCTAAACTACCTGTAGCTATAACTATAACCTGATACCATGTTACCTTATAGCTGTAACTAAGTGTATTTTTGACCCGATTCACCCAGGCGACGTCTTCTGTGCAGAATCTGACTGGCGTGTATGGGAAGGCTGACAACAAGTACTCGACAGATGCGGTCGACTGTGTCTGGCATATCACGGTGACATGAATCACACTTCTTATTCCAACTCCAACTTCTGAAATGTCAGGTCCCCTCGCCGCAAAAGATCGAAGTTCGTGTGCTGAACATGCCCGAAGAGGTGCGTTTCTCATACGTTTCCCACTAACAAGTTTAGACATCTTTTAAATATGGAATACGTTAGAGGTAATGATTTACTTACTCTTCACTGGTTATGTTGTATGAGTGATTCGATAAATGGTTGAGTTACGGTTCTTGTAACAAAAATAATGATGATGGAAATAAAACGAGGTGCATAGGTGTGTACGATTGGGTGCGACTATCGAGGAGTCGAGATCAACATAGGAGACTGGGATTCGGCCGGGATGTGGTGAGGCTCTCTCTTTCTCTCTCTCTCTCTCTCTCTCTCTCTCTCTCTATCCCTCTCTCTCCCTCCCTCCCTCCCTCCCTCCCTCTCCCTCCCTCCCTCATGTAACCTTTAGGTTCTGTTGTTCCGGTTCGGAGGACGCAGTGATCACCAGTCTCCATCAGCTCATCACCATTCGAGCTCTTTCGAGGATTGGACAGAGCAACTTCACAGTCAGCTACCAAGCAGTGGATGCCTAGAATGATTCGCATAAATGTTTTGTCACGTTTGTTTATAAGAAAACTGATTGGACTATACTGCGAGAATACCAGTATGGTCACATGCCATACAATCGAGACGAAACCGCGCAAACTAGACACAAACAAACCTGCTAGATCAGACTTCCTTTCTCTCTCTTTCATTGGAATCGTATATAATCACACTAATCAGCTGATCTCGCGGGAGACAATAAACAATATCAACACACCAGGTAATGGATATATAAATATCTGGAAGAAGTGGGAAGACGAGAGCAATGCTTCCGTTTCTGTGGACAGTTTTTGCGCTGCACTTATTCGCAGTGCAAGCTGCTCCAGCTAATTTGTCGGTATGATTTTCTTTTAAAGAATATAATTGATTGTTGAATTGATTTCACGTACATTGTTGATTTGAATTGAATAGATTTCAGGAAATCGATACCCTCTCTCGTTCGGATCTAGCTGATGTGAAGCGGCTGCTGTCTCGGATAGAAAAAAGAGCGGAGGGAGATGTGAGGATAGTAGCAGCCAGGAAGGGAGATGCACAAAAGAGACAGAAAGTGGGTTGAGATTTGTGTATGTATAATACGTGATCTCCCTTCCCCGAGATCTCCCTTCCCCGCGCGGGCTCGCCTCACACACTCGCCACATGCGTACCGCTCTCTAATCTTGTTCACGCAGTGTGAGGATTTACCCGAGAAGTCACATGGGGTGGAGAAGTAAGAGAAAGAGAGAGAGAGAGAGAGAGAGAGAGAGAGAGAGTCAGAGTACTTGCAAATGACCCTCAATTCATTAAAATCAGACCGCCAAGCGCGCGAATTGAGAGGTCGATTGATCTTGCCTCGATAGAGCGGCTAAAAGCGACGAAATGATGTCTGGAAAGTATGCGGCAATTGGTTGCCGTACCGTTAACCGGGGGGGGGGGATACCCTATATTAATTCACACATGCACACTTCCTCGAAATGACGCGCCTAGAAGATTAGTTATTTTTAGAGGATCCACCAATAACATTGACCTTCAAGATTACCTCCAAACCTCCGATATATGCAAAGCCCCCAAAAATTCTCCAAAATCATAACGAACCCACATAATTGTCATGTGAAATGATACCAAGTGTTTATTATATCACCCCAAATATTTTGTGTATCCAGTTATGAAAAGTGTTATATGTATGTTTAGTGTTTGTTGATAACGATAGGAGCAGCGCCGTTGCAAGATACGGTAGCACGGGCGATCTGGAGAGAGTGGAGGGAGTTAAGGAGAGAGGGGAGAGAGAGGAGAGAGAGGGGAGAGAGAGAGGGGGGGAGAGGGGAGAGAGAGAGAGTCTACCTCGTTGGCCTTGTTGACGGCAGTCTGTACGAACTGATGTACGCGCTCGCAGTCTGCCACCACATTGTAGACGACGGCAAAGTGGCCGGCCACAGACCGAGCCTGTGCGATACTTGTGACGGTTGGTTGCATGTGGAGAGCTCACCTGTGCGTTGAGTCCATTCACCTGGGCGGCCTTTCCCTGCTGTGAGGCGAGTGTGGCGAGTCTCTGGTGGACGATGGAGAGACGGGCGGTGTTGGCAGATGCGGCGTAGGGAAGCACTGTCTCGATCACAACCTCCACTGGCGACACAGAGCGACGCTTGCGTTCTGCGTACATACAAAGTAGAGAAAGTATTGAGTCGAATGAGCGACTTCTCTTCTTTTTCTTAATCTGTTTGATTAATCTACTCATGACTGGAGATACAAGCTACAATGTGGTTACCAGAAGGGGTCTCAGCAGCGGGTGCTTGTGTGGGAGCCCCTCCAGCGGCGGGGGCAGGGGAGGGAGGGGCACAAGCCATGGAAACGGCACACAGGCAAGCGAGGAGAACGAGAGTAGACTGCATGCTGGAGGGAACACCGATGGATGGAACACACTATCACATACCCCTTTATATAACCGATATGCACTATTGTACACTGTAGAGTAACAATATTCGAAGGATGACTCATTTGGTTATTGCTTGTTGTGTTTGCTCAATAAAGTATGATGCGTAGAGATAGACCACCCTGCTTTTCACGAAAGCAAACACAACTCTCACTTGATATAGCGTCATTCAAAAGCGCTATAAACTGTGTACATGTTGTAAGCAAAAAAGTTGCTAGATGTTGGGAAAGTGTTCACATAACCAAACCCATAACTCGTACAATAGTGCATATCGGTTATATAAAGGGGCATGTGATAGTGTGTCCCATCGGTGTTCCCTCCAGCATGCAGTCTACTCTCGTTCTCCTCGCTTGCCTGTGTGCCGTTTCCATGGCGTGTGCCCCTCCCTCCCCAGCTCCCGGCGCCGCTGGAGGGGCTCCCACCCAAGCACCCGCTACTGAGACCCCTTCTGGTAACCACATTGTAGCTTGTATCTCCAGTCATGAGTAGATTAATCAAGCAGATTAAGAAAAAAGAAGAGCAGTCGCTCATTCGACTCAATACTTTCTGTACTTTCTATGTGCGCAGGTCGCAAGCGTCGCTCTGTTTCGCCAGTGGAGGTTGTGATCGAGACAGTGCTTCCCTACGCGGCATCTGCCAACACCGCCCGTCTCTCCATCGTCCACCAGAGACTCGCCACACTCGCCTCACAGCAGGGAAAGGCCGCCCAGGTGAATGGACTCAACGCACAGGTGAGCTCTGCCCATGCAACCAACCGTCACAAGGATCGCACAGGCTCGGTCTGTCGCCGGCCACTTTGCCGTCGTCTACAATGTGGTGGCAGACTGCGAGCGCGTACATCAGTTCGTACAGACTGCCGTCAACAGTGCCAACGAGGTAGACTCTCTCTCTCTCCCCTCTCTCTCTCCCCTCTCTCTCCCCTCTCTCTCCCTCTCCCCTCTCTCCCTAACTCCCTCCACTCTCTCCAGATCGCCCGTGCTACCGTATCTTGCAACGGCGCTGCTCCTATCGTTATCAACAAACACTAAGCATACATACAACACTCTTCATAACTGGATACACAAAATATTTGGGGTGATAAACGGTTGGGATTAGTCACATGCCGGTTGTGTGGGTTACATTCTTCACAGTGCTTTTCGTTTTGTAAAAAAAAAGATAAAAAAAAGCAAAAGCAATCTTTGAAAAAGCAATATTGGATGTCGAATGTCGATGTTCCGATGCGATTGGTGGAGGTGAATCCCCTCAGTTCGACGAATAGCATGGATTTTTGGAGGAGGATGATTGTGTTTCGAATTGACGTATGAGACACTTGGGAGACCACCTACCCGCTGGATAGATTCTATCCGTACCTTCTCGAGACAGTTCAATCGTGTCATCCACTTGAGGACCCTCCGTTGTACCTGGAGAAACGTGTAGAGTGGAGTAAACGCCCAAAGTCGACAGCAACCAGTACACCACGACCCACAGACGACTACCGCAGCCTCGTGAGTCGGATTGATTATTGATTTTTACTCGAACAGCTTTGTTTTTAGAAAATGAAGGGACGCCAGAGCAAGCAAAACGTGGGTTTGGTGGAGCAGAAGATCTGTGTAAAGTGCGTCTCTCTCTCTCTCTCTCTCTCTCTCTCTCTCTCTCTCTATCATATCACCCGTGGTTTTGCCTAATGATCGCGTTGCATTTCGCATACCTCGCATTAGTCATTCTTCGGGTGATTTCGGCGACTCGTCGATTAGCATGTGTCGGGTGAGGGTAGAAAAGGGCGGCGGGGCGGCGTCCGAGCGTCACAGTCATTCGGACTCTCTCCCGTCGTGCGATGCGTCTGCTCGTGCCGCTCCTCCCCCTCCTCCTCCTCGTCGGCGCCGCTCATTCCGCCGGCTACGTCCCGCCTTGGGAGCAAGTCTCCTTCCAGTCCAAGGCAGCGTCATACATCGATCGATATCCGATCGATCATCGATTCGACATGCTTTCAGACCAAGCAGTTCAATACGAAACCGTGGTTCACGACTGATGTGGGCAACAGGTTCTGCCCGGGTGGAAATTGCAATGGAATTGCACAACTAGTGAGTTGATTAGGAGATATGGTGCGCGTTTGAATCGCGCCTCACTCTCACTCAGACTTGTGTGCACATTGGATGCGGGTCGACTGGCAAATACGAGGGCAGACGGATGGACGATATGAACTTGCGCTGGCTAGCCTATAATGTATGTCAAGTTTACGTTTTGTTACGTGAGCCTCGCATAACATATATGTTTAGTTCTACACTGTTGAACCTCTAGACAGCAAGAACAACGTGCTGCGAGTGATAAATGGTGGTAACAGCATAAGCCAGGTTTGTAAAACAAAAACTATTTCATGCCATTCATTTTTTTTAAATCAGATTCGTGAAACGGATCAAAAAGATAATATGTTGTGGAAGTCTGACACATTTGCAATGCAGAAGCCTGGCTTCAACACTTTGATGTACAACTACTGGAAAAGTGTGAGTAGAATTATATTCATTTCTATTTCATAATATAATTACAGGCTTCGAATGCAAAATATAACAAACCGCCGGTAACAAGAACTTATTCAACTTTTGTGTTGGATTATTGTTGGTAAATGATCAATATTTAGACGGCAAAAGGCATCAACGCTGGCTACTTGTTCTTTGGCAAAAATAACTATTTTGGAGATGGATATGTCAACTTCCAGTATACTCCTGAGAAAGATAAGGTATTTCATTTCAATATTTTGATTAAATTAACAAGAGAATTATAGAACCAAATGATGACACAACAAAGGGAGTTTCCTGTTTCTTACGCATCTGATATCACAATGCTGGATAAGGTTGTAGGAAACTTGTTCAAGTTACTTGACTTTTTTTAGGATCACCCTTTCTACATCAAAAAGTTCACTATGTCAGTGGATGGTCATGACAGTGTGGTGTACGTCGAACTGTTATGTGTGTTTTTGAATACGCTGTTTTCAGTGAGATTCCTATTGGCGTGGATAAAGGCTGTGAGAGCGACTACGACCGCTGGATCAACTCCTATGGCGCCTATGTGTACTACTATTCCGGAAAGCCTTCTGAGGGCAGCGACTTCCGCCAGATCTACTACTTCCCAGACATCAATTCCTACCCCTTCCTCACTTAGGGCCCTCGTATCCCCCCCCTCCCCGACACGTATTCTTGTCTAACTATCATATTCAAATGAACTAACTGCGTTCAGTTAGGGTTTGTGGGCAATAAAGTGTTTGTCGATATCTTGTGTAATGTGTGATAGAGGAAGGTCAAACTAGACACATGATATGTATACTCCAGTCATGAGTAAATTGAAACTTCATCACTTCATCACTTCATCATTTTATCACTTCATCACTTCATCACGATGTGATGAAGTGATAAAATGATGAAGTGATGAAGTGATGAAGTTTCAATTTTCGTTTTTTTCCGTAACAAACTTTTTAATTTGTAAAAAGTAATTTGTAAACTGTTTTTGTATACTTTCAATCGTTTTTATCAGTTTGAGCTTTTCTCTAAAGCAACATGACAGAAGCGGAAGATGCCAATTTACATAGAAGAGAAGAGGAAGAGGACGATCGACGATGTTCCAGATGCAAAGTTTCTTCCTCTTGCTCTTTCATGTTCCTCATCCTCATCCGCGTTTGAGGGACGCACTGATACTGGCGTTGTCGTATAGAGAGAACCTATTTGTTGGAATAATTACGCGCCGGGCACAAGCAAACTCTTATCCACCAACGTAACCTGACGTCGTCAATACGTCGCCATCTTTCGTTGGTATGACAAGGGCTCAGTTGGTTAAAAAAACGATCTTGTTGTAGCATTCTACAGTAACACATCATCATTGCAGTAGCACATCATCATTTGCATCCTACAAGTTTTCAAGTATGGAGCATCTTCATCTTGATCTTGTATATTATGATGTTGTTTATGAGTAAGCGGACAAACGAACATCTGTTCTGTTGCCGTATTATGTTTCAACAAATTGACAACATTCGACAAACCACTGAATACACCTTGAAAATACGAAAATTAAAAAAAAGTTGATCACTTCATCACTTCATCATGTGATGAAGTGATGAAGTGATGAAGTGATGAAGTGATGAAGTGATGAATTTTTTAGGATGCCTCATATTGGTAGTGTAAAATAACATATAGTGAGAAACGGGAAACACAAGTGTTCTTTACCAATCTTCTAGTTTCCCGCCGATTTTATTCTTACGTCACGTTTTCGTATTTTTACGTATTCTTTCTTTTTGACGTGTATTATTGTTCATTTACGTTAATGTTGACGTGTGTATATATATATATATATATATATAATATATAATATTCAGACATCATGGAGGATACTAGCAAGAACATTTTGAACGAGTCTCTGGTGAAGGTGAAGTACTCGGAGCGGGGCGAGGACGGGCGATTCGCGGTTGTGGATAAGGGGGAGGACGAGGTCGACGTAGCCAGCTGCCACTCTTCATTCGAGTACGTTTGTCCCCTTCTATCTTCACATTTCATGTTTTTGTTTGCGTTTGTTTGACCTGTCAATGTAGTTTACAACTTTGTTGTTGTCGTCTATATATGTTTGTTGGTTACATCTACATTGTGTATCGGATATATCGGTAGCGTGCATGCTGCGTTTGCAGTTCGCTTCCTCCACCTCCGATTCCGAGCAATCAGCCGGTGGTCGGCAGAAGGGCCGACACCAGGGTGAGTGCAGAGTGGTTATCACCCAAAAATATATCTCAATCTCAGTTAAATTAATATAAATCACAACTAATCTTTACACGATTTTGTTTCAGTCATTCATGTTTCCGTTAGACGAAGCGTTTGTCTTTGAAGAGTAGACGTTGTTGGTATCGGAATCTGATATGCGTTGCAGATCTGTGTGACGGACTCTGCGTGCGCCCTTGTCGGCAGTCGAGCCACCCTGCCTGCCCCTCCCCGACCGCCCCTCGCGCCTCCAAAGCCCAACAGAAAACACTTCCTCGAGAAGACCGACGACAGGTTGGTGACATGCTGTAGCTCTTCACACTTCACTCTTCACATACTGTTCAAAATAACATCAACGACCTGCTTCCTACAATCAATGATGTGATTCCGATTGCAACCGTGGTAAATTGCGAACTGCCCCGGTAACTCCTGGTTAACAATTTCAACGATTTCATGTGTGACGTGAGGAGAGTGGGTAGAGGGTAGTGGTTTGGAACCTTGGAACCTGGCCATGGTCATGTGCGGTGCTGCCTGGATGAACCTGGTCATGTGCGCAGATTGTCCACACTCGTTTCAAACTCTCGCTTGTGACTCGAATGTGCGCAGACCTGCTTCCTGAATCTCTCTCTCCAAAAAAACGCAGAGTGTGATATAGGGTTGGTTGCAGCATGGTGCGCCACCCGCGCTTCCGGTGCGCGCAGCTCATCTGCGTGTGCGTGTTCGTCTGCCTCATGCTCGGCGGACTCGCCACGCTCGGATACTACTACTGGATGACACACACCTGCGCCGGTGAGTCGGCGGCGCATACGCCACGGCTATTCGCCTTTTACAAAGCCTTTTTAATGTTCCACGGTTCCTTGAAACTCTTTGAAATTGATGTGTTAGCATTTGCGGTATTGCTTTTGGTTGTAGGCGTTCTGTCGTCTGTCGCTTTCTCGGCGCCAGTGTTGTACGAGCCAGCGATGGCCGGGGTGGTGGAGGAGGAGGGCGCGAGGGACAAGCTCATCCACAGATTCACCACCATCGTCTGTCGGTGAGTGGTTTTGATTTGTTCGTACGTTCGTAGTTTCGTACATTACTTCATTCATTTACGTTTCATGTTTTCGTGGCGAGGTTGTAGATGTGTACCATGGCTACAAGTGTGCTTCAGATCGTCTAAACAATCGAACGATCATCGAACAATTTCACACGATGATGAGGAATTGGCAAATAAAAGAGACTAGTTCACAAGTAAAGAAGAAACAGAATCCGTGTTTCGGACCCTAATCCGCAAACATGATGTATGTAGTACTGTGTTGCAGTAACTTCTCGTCTTCGCGAGGCCGGGAGAGACACTCGGCAGTGGCGAGGTACAGCAAGCTGTTCCGGCAGTACGTCGACAACTACAACCACATACACAAGGTGAGCTGGGGAATCACGTAGAACACGAAGGGGAGTAAGGTGTAGGTGAGCGGGCATGGTGAGGGAGGTATACGGTAAACACAAGGTGAGCGGGCAGGGGCAGATGTGTGGAGCAGGAATACTATCCATCTGTACACGGTAGGGTAAAACTAGCTTGTCTCACGACGGTCTAAACCCAGCACCCAGCTCACGTTCCCTATCCTTATTAGAGGGGGAACGCTTGCGCAGAACACGAAGTAGTAGAGGAGTAAGGTGTAGGGAAAGAATACAATGGAGTGGGATCTTGTTGTATCTTGTAACCATCTCACATTATTGTATTTCACGTGTTCTTCGTATTAACTATAGTCTGCGCCAGAGCGATAGTTTTCGATCTACCTCTCTTGCAGTTCGAAATACGGTGCCATAACCATCTGCTTCTCTTGTTTTGCGCGCTATTGCCGCGAGCTGACTCTCCGTCTTCCTCTGATCTACTCCACCGCGCGTATTGAGAGAATATTGAGAGAATAGGACTATATTACATTTCGTGTTTCAGTCTGCCACGTCGTGGGACGAATGGGCGCGCTTCGATCTCGACCGCATACCCGCGCACGCCACCATGGGAACGGACGACATGCAGGATGTGGGTCGCGCATCTGCCTAGTCTTCACTTCAGTCGTATTGTTTCTTCTGAACGTGCCGCGGGCGTGCAACTTCTAAATCTGAACATCCGCGGTCGCATAGATTATATGCTATTCAGAATTCAGATGCCATGCCAAGTCAGATTTCAGCCGGTCCTCCCACTTTCAGCCGGTCTCAAGTTTCAATTTTCAAAATGATTGAGGCGTTTGTCATGCGAATTTCCTGATGAGCATTGTGAAATTGTAATGCCAATTGTAAAACGTGTTGCAGTTGATTGACGTGTTTCAGATGCTGGGCTATCCCGTCGCCGAGGAGGCTGGTGAGGTGGCGGCAGTGGAGAGTGCGCGGTACGAGATGGACAGGGCACCGCCCGTCAGCAAGGAGTACAATGGCACCAAGGCTGTCGGCAAGCAGGGTATGAGGGGGGGGGGGAGGAAGGCAGGGAGGACATTCCCGCTGTCTTATGGCGAAAACGGACTTTCGCGCGACTTTGAAATCTCCTTCCCCTTCCACTTCGGGACTGTCCGAGAGAGAGAGAGAGGGAGAGAGGAAGGGAGAGAGATTTAGGAAGCAGGTGTGGTTCCGGCTGGGCGATGGCGACTGCCGCGGCTGTGAGCAATGACGATGTAAGCAGTGTTTTGTGTGTTTTTGATAGGATTGACACTTTCAGGATTGGCTCTATGTGGCGGATCGACTGATCGCTGACAAGGAGTACAATCACGGATGCGGGGGCGGACACGCAAGCAAGGCGCTGCAGTGAGTTGCATTGATTGATTTATTGATTGGTTGTTTATCAGTCTGATTCCGGCCGACAATATTAGTGATGGGTAGATCAGCACACTGCACACACAAGATGAGGACATGATTGATGTACATTGCAGGTACATTTTGGAGTCGTCGCAGCGAAGCTTGGATTCGGTGCTGTCTGCTGCTGCCGTGTCGGGGTACGGCCGGCTCGTGTCGAACGGCTCGTCGACTGTGGAAGAGGAGATGGTCAAGTGGATGAAGAACGGACAGGGGGTCATAGTCGGTGGGTGCACTTATGTCATCTCTGGATTAATAATACGTTTATTACGGGAGGAAACAGTACTAGACAGCATAATCAACAATAAGCCATTTTATACGGAATGGATTGATTGAATGGAGAATCTAGAGGTGATGATCCCTGTTTCCTTGTTCTTCTATGTGAATATGATGTGACTTTTTTTTACGAGAACGAAAGCGACCCTAAATGCCTAAATCTGACCTGAGCCTGAACACTGAAATTCTGAAGAACAGGCAAGATTTTGTCCAGACATATTTATCGCATCGGAATATGAATATATGAAAGTCGAAAGCGGTTCCCTTTCAGAGGTGCTGATCCCTCCTTCGCTGTTTTTCTATGTGGATGGCCTGCTGCGTCCGATGCCCGGAGTGTGCAGTGGAGAGACGGCTCTCGGCAGGCACACCATGCTCGTCGTGGGGTGAGTTTCTAATGTTTTTCCAAGTAGATTAATGTAATGTTTGGTATTTGATGTTTCACGTATCTTGTAAAAAGTCTTTTCGTGTTGTTTTGTTTGGCATACTATCAGAACGTAATTACTTTGGAAAACTCAATGTACATTCAATCAATCAATCAATCGTTTATCCGGAATCGTTATATCTGAATATGACAACACAATCATAATGATATGGAGCATACAGTAGTGTCTAAGATACTAGATACAAAGGCTAACGCCGGGGAAAGACAGGTAGGCTGACGAGGTTAGTGGTGGGAAAACGATACTTGATCGATTCCTGGATTATTAGAGTACCATAATCATTCCTGGACCATTAGAAGACCATTCTTGACGTGTAGAGCTCCGGGGTTTCCTTGGCTTCCATGCCAACTATGTAGTATCTCCTCGCGCCATAGCTGCTTCCACATGAGGGTACTTCCCGCCGCCTCACTGGTTACTCGGGAAGGATTCTTGTCGATGACCGAACAGTCGGCGGCGGTGGGGCAAAAATGAGGACCCGACCGCACGCCGTGGGGAAAAGAATAAGAATACATTATATCGTTTTAATTCAAAATACCAAAAATATCACTGATTGATTGATTGATTGATCATTGATTTCCAGCTACGGCCGCAGGAAAGGCGTCGCCTACTGGATGATTCGCAACTCATGGGGAGAGGGTGGGTGTTTATTAGTTGTACACGGACACAAATCATATTAATGGTAATAATTAATTAATAAACAGCCTTTTGTTGTCAACGTAATGTGTGAGATATTGAGTTTCAGAGTGGGGCGAGTCTGGCTACCTGTTCCTCGAGCGCGACGTCAACGCGTGCGGCATCGCCCACAACCCCATCGTCTGGTGGAAGTAGATGTAGTAGTGTTATTAGTTATATTCTAATTCAGTTGTCTCCTTTACACTGCCTAAAAGGTCTCATTTACGGTTTTTAGCGTTGTCAACGGTTTTACTTGTTGGATTGTTGTTTTGTTATATGTAATAAATAGTTTTTGATGTCTCATTTTCATATTGATCGGTTTTGAGGGCTTGGTTGTGAATAGGAATAGGAATAGGTAAATGTAAAAGAATAGAAGTGAAAAGGAATGAATAGCTCGGCTCCACCACGGCTAGTAGGAAACTAGTCGGAAAACTACTAGGAAGCGAGCTAGTTTTCTACTAGTGAGGTGGTAAATTAGTCGGCGGCTAGTTACGATAGTGACTAGTTGACTAGTAGTTTTTTGTTGAAAAAAATAGTAGGAAAAATAGTGAACTAGTTTGCTAGTAGTTTTTCGTTGAAAAAATAGTAGGAAAATAAACTAGCATACCAAATCGAAAATTAGGGCTCGTTTCGTCATTTGTATGAAATCGGACCATAATAACAACTTTGAATGAAGAAACAAATTTATTATGTCACCAACAGAGCACAACGAGTGAGCAATTCGAACTGATATTAAACACTTTACAGTAATAAAGAAACATCGCAGGTCATAAAAAACAGTATCATAACAACGTAGATCATCGCTGCTTGACGAGTTGCTTGAGAACAATTAAGAGAAGTTCCAAATGGGGTGGGTTGTCTTGAAAGAGGAGTTCCAGAAGTTCTTCCTCGTCTAGCGCACGACGGCCGCCTTCTCAGTGAAGACTAAGCTCTCGAGCATGATTCGGGTCACCGTTCACATACGACCTGAAACACGTTATGTAAACATCATTCAACACTACGTTACATAAACGAAACTGAGACGTATTCAAGACGTATTAAAATGAATTCACATCACCGCACACTGAATGAGTTCTTTACCCCTTATCTGAGATGGAGCTTGGCGTGCGCCTCAGACAAGCCGATCTCCGTTGATCCACGCCACCGAGCAAGTCGCCTCAAAGAGAACATTCAAAACCAATAAGCAATCATCAATAACTTCATTGTTTGCAATTACCTCTAACCTACCAAACTAGCAACCTTATGACAGCCTCATTTGGTTGTCACGCTGTCAATACAATACTCGATATCATGACTCTCGCTAACCGTATGCAGGTGTCAGATCCACAGGCGACGCTCTACCACACACGGCCACTATAGTTCTCACCTTGCTCAGTGAGACGACACAGCTAAGCCGTGCCGGTGTCCGCTCTCCACATTGCGGCACGTTACCTGAAATTGTAACAATACAATGATACAATGTGTATACAGAACCTATACATTTGCATACTATCGCTATTATCTATAAACGTTTTCACTAAAAGTATTTGATAGGAATCGAACTTTCGCGAAAATCGAAAATCGAAAAGCGGGTAAGCGGAGTGAAATACAATCAAAATCCTCACTTCGCCTGCTTGAAGTCGTATCCCCGTGCACAAAAATGGGCGAACACGCGCGACACATGTTCGACACGCTCGCGGAACACCTGTAATCATTAATTTGTGGAAAATTTGACTGATAAACAATTATTTCGGAGCTATATATTTTGAGTGAAAAGTGAGCAAGGGCAAGCGAACAATGGAACAATATGGCGAATCGGTAAAAATCGGATCGGGAATGATTACGAATCAACAGATACCGGGAAATATAAGTTTAAAAATAAGATGATGAACGTGAAGATGAATAAGAAGAAGATGGAAGAGAAATATGATGATGTAAAAGATAAAGTGCGCTTTCATCTGATAGGTTGGCAACAACAAATCGGAAATGCTGATTAGGTCGACTAGAATGAGCACGCATGCTCTGCTATCACGATAAACGCTAACAATGAGAAAAACATTCAAAAACAACAACAAAACACAATAAAAAACAAAACAATTACTTTTTCGTCAAACAATACGAAATTGTTGCTCTTACAGTATATTTACAAATCGTGGTGGGACCATTTTAAAAAGACTACTAGGAAACTAGTAGGAAATTTTCCTACTAGTTTTTGAACTAGTTTACTAGTAGTCAAAAATTTAGCTAGTTTCCTAGTAGGAAAAATTCGTGCGAGCTAGTTTCCTACTAGTCACCCACAGGCCAGAGGCTTGGCCAATGTTCCAGTTTGAACATTAATTTTTCGCGCTGTGAATCATTTAGTCCCGACGCGAATTGCCGGCGCGATGGACAGCTGTTTGTAGAATTTTTGAATTCCCTGGAATGTTCGAGAGGATTCGAGAACCTTGAGAACTTTACACCACCTGAAAGAGCTATTTCTGTTGTTTTCTTGATTTCCGCTTGTTTGTTGAATTGTTGTTCTATTTGGTATACTGCTTGATCATTGATAAAGTTAAGATCGCTTTCCTTTCGCGATGTATTCGTTTCGGACATAGACGTTAGCCTTTTGATCATACGATCATTGTTTGTGTTGTATCGTTCTAAAGCTATTCCTGTAACGATTATCAACGATCATCTTCTAACTGGTTTCTCTCAGGTAGCAATGGCCCAAGCCGGAGAGTCGATGCTCGCCCTCACGGGTAAGCGTACCACTGGACAGTCGATCCGCTCCCAGAACGGTCAGTTTTCATTCTTGCTCTCGTTCCGCGATGAATTACGAATAACTTGATTCTGTTCAGTGACGGCTGCGGTGGCTATCGCCAACATCGTCAAGTCGTCGCTCGGCCCCGTCGGACTCGACAAGATGCTCGTTGACGACGTCGGAGTGAGTCATTGTTCCACCGTATGCCATGGATCATTAGTGTTCATTGCATGACAACCACCTTGCAGGACGTGATTGTGACGAACGACGGAGCGACTATCCTGAAGCAGCTGGAGGTGGAGCACCCGGCCGGCAAGGTGCTCGTCGAGCTCGCCCAGCTGCAGGACGAGGAGGTGAGTGGGGGATTGGTGAATCAGTGAATGACTTTTGATTGATAGCCAAGTTGCTATGATTACCTTTTTTGTGTTTCGTTTACTATCACCATCTACTATCTTTTTTATATACTCTTATCATCCGGAATGCGGCTCTGGCTACATGTGTTTGCGTTGATTCAATTTGAATGAGTCTTGTTGTGGATGATTGTATGTGAAATGTATTTGTAGGTCGGAGACGGAACCACTTCCGTGGTGATCATCGCCGCTGAGCTGCTGAAGGCGGCCGACGAGCTGGTGAAGAACAAGCTGCACCCCACGACCGTCATCAACGGATACAGGCTCGCCTGCAAGGAGGCCGTCAAGTACCTCCAGGTGTGTGCTAATTTCGTTTAAGTATTACCCCTATTTGATTGATTGCTTGTAGGACAACCTGTCGTTCTCGATCGACGAGCTCGGCCGCCAGTCGATGATCAACGCCGCCAAGACCAGCATGTCGTCCAAGATCATTGGCCCGTGAGTGTTAATATGTGTTCTTGTGATAATTGATGTCGAGTAGTCGAGTTGACATTATGGTTTTCAGATTGTTACATTTTAAGCATCTTGTTGTTACATATATTTACCAGAACTTCATGTTGTTTGTTTGCAGCGACTCTGACTTCTTCGCCGAGATGTGCGTGGACGCGGCGGAGCTGGTGAAGGTGACGGACTCGCAGGGAAGGGTCACCTACCCCATCAAGGCCGTCAACGTCCTCAAGGTGAGAGTAACAGACACTTGTCCGGCGTAATTTACGAATTACGATTTGTAACGATTGGCATAATAATATTCCATTTTGTTTAGGCTCATGGAAAGTCTGCTCGCGAATCTATGCTCATCAAGGGATACGCCCTCAACTGCACCATTGCTAGCCAGGGTGAGTGATACTGAGGCGCTTGGACGAAGTGGTGGAGGCTTTATTCAATTATACTATTTTGTTTAGCTATGCCTCTGCGCGTTGAGAACGCCAAAATTGCTTGCCTGGACTTCTCGCTGAACAAGGCCAAGATGCACCTGGGTATCTCGGTCGTCGTCGAGGACCCCGCCAAGCTCGAGGCTATCCGCAGGGAGTGAGTACTATCGCGCTTGTTCACCAATCAATATTAATTTTTGTGGGCACTATCAAATTTTTTATACGTGACGTGAAACTTATGTCCTCTTTTTCATATTTGTGTTATTCAGGGAGTACGACATCACGAAGCGCCGCATTGAGAAGATTCTGAACGCTGGCGCGAACGTGGTGCTGACGACGGGAGGCATCGACGACCTGTGTCTGAAGCAGTTCATCGAGTCGGGGGCCATGGCCGTGCGCAGGTGCAAGAAGAGCGACCTGAAGAGAATCGCCAAGGCGTGCGGAGGTCAGTCACCACACAGGGCACAGAGGAACATGTGTGTGAGAGTGGTATCTATGTAATCCTTGAAACATAATGTATGCTGATCCGCTGATTGTGAGAAAGAACACTACTGTTGCAGCGACGCTGACGTCTTCTCTGGCCACCCTGGAGGGAGACGAGGCGTTTGACGCGTCGATGCTTGGAGCGGCCGACGAGGTGCGTAGTCTTTGAATCTCTTGTGATAGCAGATGCCGACTCCCTCCTCTTTCAGGTGGTGCAGACTCGCATCTCGGACGACGAGTTGATCCTGATCAAGGGCACCAAGGCCCGCACCGCCAGCAGCATCATTCTCCGGTCAGTTTTGTATTTCATTGGAACCGGCGGTCGGATATAAGCGAATTAATTTAGATGAAAAGAAACGAAAAAGGAATTGCATAGTGACACTGTCTGTGTTTTGCAGTGGCGCGAACGACGTGATGCTGGACGAGATGGAGCGTTCGATGCACGACGCGCTGTGTGTGGTGCGCCGCGTGCTCGAGTCGAAGAGGCTCGTGGCGGGCGGAGGAGCCGTCGAGGCCGCCCTCAACGTGTGGCTCGAGTCGTTCGCCACCACACTGGTACGTCAGCAGTATCCATCTGTACACAATCAATCATCCTGATCAAGGGAACCAAGGCCACATCTGTACACTTTGAGGTTTAATTGCCACTGGATTTTGTTAGTTTTTTTTCTATTGTAGCATATGTAGCAATATAGCAACACTGTAGTATTTAGCAACACTAATGAAGGAATGTAGCAACATTTAGTGTTTTGTCGGTCCCCAGTATTCGTTTTGGTCATGTCGCGCAGCTAGTTTCTCATTTGTTGCCGGGTGGGGTCGTTGGCTACTAATTAGGTATGCTAATGTGGCCCGGGGGTGGGAGGGAGAGAGGGGGAGAGAGCAGCCGGCATGGGTGCGCGAGTGGAGATATGTGATGCGCGCACGCGATATGAGACATAGATAGAGGGGAGATGTAATCGAGAGAGATGAGCAGAGAAGAATGACTGAATGCCGAACACATGTGGTTGTGACTGTGACAATTTCATTATTTTGGCTATAATAGGTTTCAAATGTGAGAGATATTCAAACATGTTGTTCGATACATTAATTCACACAATGGACATGGATGTTGTTCCAATAATTTCCTCAAAGCATAAAATACATGTTGTTGTTTCAGTCTTCTCGCGAGCAGCTGTCTGTGGCGGAGTTCGCGCAGGCTCTGCTGGTGATCCCGAAGACGCTGTCTGCCAACGCAGCCAAGGACTCGACGGAGCTGGTGGCCAAGCTGCGCGCCTTCCACAACAAGGCACAGAGCAACAAGCAGCTGACGCACCTCAAGTGGGCCGGCCTCGACCTGGAGTCGGGAGACATCCGCGACAACAAGGAGGCCGGAGTGCTCGAGCCCCTCATGTCCAAGGTCAAGTCGCTCAAGTTCGCCACAGAGGCGGCCATCACCATCCTGCGCATCGACGACCTCATCAAGCTAGACAAGAACGAGGTGCCCCAGGGAGACCAGTGCGGCATGTAAGCATCCACTCATCCACACGGGCAGCACTCCTCTTTCAATATCTCTCTCTCACACGCTAATAAGCCGTCCCACCCACACGCGATGATCCTCATAACACTATAAGCAGTCTGATTGATACGTTTTGTACCTTTACAATGATACCGAGAGCCCGCCGTTGTAGTCGTCGCATAGCCCCGTTGCTTCTTGTTGGATCTGTTGTCTCTTTGTTAAGTTTTCATATGAATATGATAATAACGCTTTTTTATAAGTGTGTGGAGAGTATCGTGGTATTGTTCATAAGTTAAAACACGTATGCATGAAAGCGGACATGGTAATGGGTGGTCTGGACTAGTTGAGCAGACTAGAGCAGTGTGAGAAGAGTGCCTAGGAGGGGGAGGAGGAGGAGCAGGTGAGTGGAGGAGGAGGAGATCTGCGAAGGTGCGGACAGGTGGGGAGAGTGGCCCTCTCGGATGAGGGGGTCGTAGTCCTCGTCGTAGGAGTAGTCTTCCTCTGCTCCGTTGTACACTGCCAGCAGCTCGGGCGGATGGTCGTTCTCAGAGGGGATATCGTATCTGGAAGACATAGGGTACTGTGGAAACAGGTATACGGTAGATACCTGTGTTTCAGTGAGTTGTCGATGATTGGGTGTAGGTGGACGACGGATGGCGTGAGTAGCGGCTCTCCCTTCTTGCCCGGTCGACGCTTCGGAGCCTTGTGAAGAGTGGGCACGCGGTTGGAAGAAGAGGGCTTCTGGAATAGGGTGTTAGGTTTTCTGGGTTTCTATAATATGTTCCTTGGAAGAAAACTGAACTGATCAGAAGTCACCTTTGCCTTTCCATCGACTGTCTCTCCACTAGCCGGGATGGTAGTGAGTGTGGCGTCGACATGCCAGTTGCCTCCTCCACCGCGGCCCGAGCCTCCTCCCGCTCCTCCTCCTCCTCCTCTTCCTTCTCCTTCTGCTCCTCCTGCTCCTCTTCCTCCTCCTCCTCCTTCCGCTCCTCCTGCTCCCCCTTCTGCCCCATGAAGGTGCGGCACGTTGGTGGGAGGGACCTGGATGATTATGAATGATGACAATGGATTGACTGATTGAGGGATCACCTTCTTTCCCTTTGGCTCTTTGTGCGGTCGAATGGTGGAGATCTTCTTTCGGTCGAACGGACGAGCGGGCGGAGGACGGAAGGTCGAGACGTCCTGAAAGTGATTCCACAGATTTACAATATGGTTTTCTGAAGCTCACCGTTCCAGCATCTGAATCTGTATCCTCGTGGCTGATATTGTCGAACAGTCCCTCCTCAAGGTAGTCGTCGTCGTCGTCGGACTGCGAGTCTTCGTGGGTGGTCCTGGGTGAGTCGAAGTGGGGCACGTTCTTGGGAGGCAGCTGGAAATGGATTCTTTGTACTTTGTATATTGTGTTTTCACACACATATGTCTTGCTAAGTGAACGGTCGCTGGTTCGATTCCCCTCGCGAGCAATTGTTCTACCGAATTCCACTACCTCCCGGTGGGCCGCGTGAACCCACTCTCACCCTCTGAGAGCCCTACCATCGGCGGCGGCAGTCTTTCAAGATCTTCTACCACGCCTCGCATCCGGAACTGGTCACTTCGCGATGTTCACGCCCATCTACCATGAACAGTCAGGACTGGCGCCGCACTGTTCCAGCCAAGGAGCCCCAATACCCCGTTGTAGGATTGTGTGTGCTTCCAGATAACCCATCATGCTACCATTGTATGTACATGTCGGAATCAGGCTGATAAACAACACACATATGTCACATGCATTTCACCCCTCGCTCATTAGCGTATTAGGATGTAGAGAGACGATTCGTCTAGGTAATTCAGTGGCATTGACTAGGATAAACAGAGAGAGAGAGAGAGAGAGAGAGAGAGAGAGAAAGAGAGAGAGAGAGGGGGGGGGAGCTCACCTTTGCCCTGCCCGGTTCAAGGTGTGGCTGAACAGTGGCTATCTTGGCCTTGTCGAATGGTCTCTTGGGGGGAACGGGGGAGAAGGTGGCCGCCGCGTCGGAGAGGTCATCGAAGTACTCGTCCTGAAGGAGGAAAGACTCTCCTCTCTTCTCTCTCTCCTCTCTCTCTCTCTCTCTCTCTCTCTCTCTACCTTCACATATGCCATCTCGTCACTGCCCGGCTGTCCTCGCGGCGACAGAGTCGGCACGGTCTTGGGAGGCAGCTGAAAATGGAAGTGGAAGGAAAAACATGTACATACAAATATATTAGATCGAGGAACAATTGTATGAGATTAGTTCCAGTTTGTTAAAACTCTGATGTGAAACGTAACATTACACCAATGTACATACCTTCTGTCTGTGCGGGCCTTCTCCTGGCTGGACCAATGGGATCTTGTTCTTGTCGAATGGCTTCCTGGGGGGCACTGGACTGAACGTAGCAGAGGAAGAATCGGGGTCGATCTCGTCGAAGTACTCGTCCTATAAGAACATGTCTATGAAACATGTCTCCTTTCTCTCCTTCTCTCTTCTCCTCCCCACCTTGACAAAAATCTCATCGCTACTCGACGTTGGCAGCGGGCGCGCCTTGCCGGGCTCGTTCTTGGCAGGCAGCTGGAATCGTACTACTTACTTTTCTGAAGTCTTCTTTTCAAAATAAACACTGTTAATGCGCATGTATGTTTCACGGCGCAGATATTACAGAAAGTCAGTAATTGCTGCAATTTCTCAATGCCACTGTCTGCAAACCCCAACCTTTCCCCTTCCCGGCTGCCCTACTGGCTTGACCGCTGGTATCTTCTCCTTATCAAACGGTTTTTTCGGGGGCACTGGACTGAACGTGGCAGAAGGGGAGTCGGGATCGATCTCGTCGAAGTACTCGTCCTGTAAAGGAATCGATTGTATGATAGTTCCAGATTGTCAAAACTCTGTTAAAAAATTGTATGTTAGTTCCAGTTTGTTGGAAGAAAAGAATCGAACCTCGACGAATATCTCGTTGCTCTCGTCGGAAGGGGTGGGCAGCGGGCGCGCCTGCTCCGTATCCTGCTCCTTCTCCTTCCCTGCCTTTCCACCGTGACCGGGCGCGTTCTTGGGTGGCAGCTGAAATGATGTTTGATTAATTGATACTGATAATTTATAATATAAGTGATTCCAACCTTGCCTCTTCCCGGTTGCTTTTCCGGCTTGACCGCTGGGATCTTGTTCTTGTCGAATGGCTTCTTCGGGGGCACTGGACTGAACGTGGCAGAAGGGGAGTGGGGATCGATCTCGTCGAAATATTCGTCCTGTAAACACTTTTCTTGATGTATTTCGGAATTTATACCACAAGTGATGGTGCCACGAGTGATGTTGCGTAATGATGTCTAGTTCCGAGAACCCCTAAGCCTTGAAACACATAGAACACCTGATACCTTGATGAAGTCCTCCTCGGATGAGGTGACTCCTTCCCCGGTGGGCAGTGGTACAGCGTGGTCGAGGTGCGGCTCGTTGGTGGGTGGGAGCTGGAGGAGGGCTGTCTCTTTGTTGTCACTTCTTTCTACTTCTCTCTGGGAGTTTCAAGAGAAAAAAATTCAATAAGTTTCATGATAATAACTTAGAAAACGTGTACTATACCCTTACAGTATCGATTCGTCGTAATATTGTGAAACCACTAGTTTTAGCAACATCAACTACGTTTCATCAACTATTCATATTACGGAGCAATACAGAGGTGGCAATGCTCCCATTTGACAAGTTTGCCCATTTTACTACAGCCCATTTTATATGTTAGCCTTCTAAAAGGCGTGGTCAGTCTTTTCGGAAATCGTAGGGAGGCATTTGGGAGGCATCTTGGCAGTAGTTTTGAGAGACTGACCGCTACTAAAACGATTAACATCTAGCCTTGTGTCTGTCACTAACCTTGTGTCTGTGCAATCCGACCACGGGCTCGATCGTGGATATCTTGTTTCTGTTGAACGCCTTGGCCTTGCCGGGTCGGGAGGTGAAGCCCTTCTTGCGGTCCTTGTGCTTGCGCTTCTGATCCTTATCCTCCCTCTTCTGGAACACGATATGAATGCAGAGAGAGAGAGAGAGAGAGAGAGAGAGATAAGTGGGAGAGAGAGCACCTCCTCG
Source organism: Rhabditoides inermis (assembly GCA_963966185.1). Lineage (NCBI taxonomy): Eukaryota > Metazoa > Nematoda > Chromadorea > Rhabditida > Rhabditidae > Rhabditoides > Rhabditoides inermis. The sequence goes on from CAWZYM010000312.1 coordinate 87,208, forward strand.
AAGTAGTCGTCGGCCACGAATCCCAGCCCGGCTCCCCAGCTGCCTCCTCCACCTTCGTCTTTGTGCGATGGCAGGGTGGGAGCGGGCTGGAATCGATCGATATCGATTCAGCGTATGCCATACGTTTCATATCGCAAACATTCGCCGTGGGCCTTGGGCTATGCATGAGAGCAATGTGCACTCGTTCTACGTTTCACCGAGCAAACAACTGCGCCGAGTTCTACAAGTGAGCAACCCCCATGTTCGCGTCGGTTCGCACAACATGATGTCCTTCTCCTCCCCCACCTTGCCCCCCTTCTCGGCAGTGGTGACGTGTGTGGCCGTCTGCTCTGTCCGCGCGTCTTCCTCGTAGTCGTCGCTGTCCTCGCCGATTCGGTCGAAGTAATCGCCCTGTCGATATCGCATATATGATGTGAGACTTCTCTTTTGGATTCGAACAGAGCTAGCGCGAGAATGTTCATCTAGCGACGTGATTACTCATCTCGCTTGTAGCTCGTAGAAGCTACCCCAACCGACTGTGCCTATGGCCAGAGCTTTCTCGTTTGCTTGTAGCTTGATATACGTTGTCTTTACCGTTTCCCTTTTATTTTGCACGTCTTGTCTTACTATAATTTACCCTACAGCGCGCAGCTAAGAATGTACTTCTATTACATACGTTTCACGCTGCGAATATATTTCATGTGATGAGCTTACAAGTAATGCGTTGCATTTTTCGTGTGCGTGAATTCATCATTTATTTCTCTCTTGTTTGAAAGTAATGTATACTATTTTATTATTCTAAACCGTACTATAATACTATTCCACCACCCTGCCTATCTCCTCACCCTTCTCTCTATCTCTTTATTTCCCCCCTCTCCTCTCTCCTTCTCTCCCCCCTTCTCACCTCTCCCTCCCCCTCTCTATATCCCCCCTCTCCCTCTCTCCCCTCCCCACTCTCACTCTCTCCCCCTCTCTCTCTCCCTCTCTCCTGCTCACCTCTCCCTCTCCCTCGTCCATCCCTGGCAGTTCATTCGACATCTCCCACTCCTTCCTTCCCCTCCCGGAGGCGATCGAATCTGCGATCGACGTGTGGTGGGGCGAGTGGTCTGAGGGAAGTGGACAAGGTATTTATCAATATCTATGTTTCCAATATGACAACATAATCTTGAAAACGCTTTCGCAACACGCTGTTTGGTATTTCGAAGGCATTTCGTCTTTCGAAGTCAGTATCGGAGTGAATTTCGAAGATTCTGACCTCTACTTTTGTGAAATCGTAAGATGTAAAATCATGACAGAATTGGCAAGAGGAATTGCCACTAAATCACTTATTCATCTTTTGCATGGCTGTGAAACGCAAGGCACGTGAACGTAAAGTGTTTTTGAGTTTATACTGGATTCACATTGAATGCGAAACTTACGCCGGCACTTGTAGGAGCAGTGAAACGTATCAGTATCCAAAAGAGGCAGGAAAGTGAGAGAGATGCTTATATCCCACACAAACAAATCTAATCATAGCTCAAACAAATTTCGGAGGAAAGGAATCGAGGGAGAGTCATAAGGACGTAGGGATTTTTGCTCACACCCTGCCCTCTCCACCCACCTCCCTTCTTCTTCCTCTCCTGTCGCAGCTCATCCAGCTGCTGCGGGGTCATGTACACCGCCTCGATGTCGTCGATCGAAGGCTTCACGGAAGGCCATAGAGAGCCTCAAGGTGTACAAGTCTCAACAGGAAGTAGTAATCTGCGCGAAAGTGAAGAAAAGAAAAGAAAGAAAGGAAGGATTGTAGAGTGAGAGAGTGTGTTTGAGAGAGAGAGAGAGAGAGAGAGAGAGAGAGAGAGCCTACCCATGTCGTGCTGCATTGCCAGCTGTCCCTGCTGGATGCGCTGCTTCCTCTCGCGGTCGGGAGGAGTGAGGGCACAAGCTGCAGTCGTTGTCTGAAAGGATCTCTCTCCCTCTCTCCCTCCCCCCCTCTCCCTCTCTCCTTCTCTCCTTTCTTTAACCCTCTCCTCCCTTTCTTACTACCTCTCTCTCTCCCTTTCCTTCTCTCCCTTTCCCTCTTTCTTTCCCCCTTCCCTCCATCTCTCACCTTCCCAGTCGACACCAGTACCCCATCGAGTATGGAAGTGCAGTAGAACGCTTGCACGTCCTGAGATCGTCACTCATTACTGTACTATGAACATGCAAATGAGTGGTTATCAACCGTTTATATCAATAATGACATCATGCTACAGTATTCAGCTTTTCTGATAACCCCGATATCAAAGTGATAACGTGTGGTTGTGCGTATGGACCTTGACGGATAGCTTCTCCTTGACCTGCTCGGCGACAAAGTCTCGCAGTTTCGACGAGGAGGGGGAGAAGCCGCGCGAGCGGAGCGAGTAGTACCTGTGAAGGCGGTCAGTCTCTTCAAAACCCGAATTGCCTTTCGAATTGACCCCAGAACAATACCGAATTGCCTTCGGAATACTCCCCCCTGAACACTTCGGAATGCCTTGCTATTCCTTCGCAAAATTTCGGAAATGCTTTCGAAGAGACTGACCGCAAATGACTTGAAGGGTAGACATGTTTTAGGTTTTAGCGGGTTGAAATTGAAACCCGTTCCATCGAGCTACAAGCGGAGAACAGTATTTTGATACAATGGTTCGTGAAATAGGATGATAGGTCCACAAAAAAAATTCGACCGCATGTGAAACGTATCGCGCGCACTCTCGCGCAAACGAAGAGAGTAGTAGCTGGCAAGTGACAAGTAACTACATGTTCCTCTAGATAGATGTAGTTCATCTACAGTCATTAGAACATAGCGAAAAGGACGATTCCCACATTACCATGGAGTTTCACGTATGTAATATCGATAGCCATTTGTTTGATTCTTGAGAAATATTGTTATTTAATGTTAGTTGTGATGAGAGTCGATGCTCGCATTAAATCGATTGTTTGGTGCGGTTGCCCTTATCCATACTGTCGGAATGTATGCGCGCACTCTCGCGCAAAGGGCAATTATATTCCGCGAGTCAGTGAGTAATCGGTAATCGTCGCTATCATCGGACAAAAAGAGAGCAAACTACTGTTTGCAGACCGTTGCGTTGAGGTTTTGTACGACTTTTTTGGGAGACAATGCATAACGATAGGTAATCGGTAATAATCGTTGCCAATCGAAAAATAATTGCATGGCTAGGCTAAGGGAACTGTCCGATAGAGAAGAGAGGGATAGAGACAGAGAGAGGAAAGAAGAAAGAACCAGAAAAGTACAAAAAAGAGAGGAGAGAGGGAGAGAGAGAGAGAGAGAGAGAGAGAGAGAGAAAGAGAGAGGGAACTCACTCGAGCAGCTTGTCCATGCCCTCCTCAGCCCACTCCTTCCAGTCTGTCTCCTCTACCGGAGGATGGATGCGTCTCTCACACGTGTCCCCATAGCCCCGCCCGAGAACGTCGATCAGGTACTGTAAGTGGTGGTCGGGGGTACTGTACATTAGAAGTACTGTATGTAGTTGTACTGTACTTACTTTTGGTTCCCTATTCCTGTTATAGTGTTATTGTTCATTATCTGTTGTGGGGATGTGATACGTTTCACAAGTCACATACTACTTGAAATGATGAAACTGCATTATATGTGAAGTCTGTGGATTATTCGTCATCTAACCGGATCTGAACAGTTATTCCAACTCGGTCACCTGTTCATCGACTACAAATAACACTTCACAACGACTTCCCACTGACCACTTCGCCGTCATCCCGTCCCACCTCATATTGTATGACGTCATCACGTCTTCCCACTCACCACCTCCCCGGCCTGGTTGTCGAATATGCTCATCGTGTTGACAGTGTAGTCCCACTGCCGCGGATCCAGGCCGGACAGTCGCCCGAGGGGTTGCAGACGCAGCGGCTGCGCGCGGATCGAGGGAGGGCTAGAGAGGATTGTTGTAATAGTAGTAGTTGTATAATAGTATTCAATACTTATGTTGTAGTAGTTTGTTATAAGAACCACTCACAACTCGCTGAGTGGGTCTCCGATGAGGAGTGTGTTCGTGTGGTTGTGCTCGTTCGGCTCGAAGCCGCACGCAGGTTCACCGAACTTCTCCAGACACGCTGTCCGGATCTGGAAGTGGGTGTGGCTATGTTCACAGTATAGCTCACAGTATGTGTATGTATTGGCTTGTTCGTATCATATACCTATACACAGCCTGTGAGCCCAGTTCTGATTTGTAAGAGACATGTACGTTTCACTGCACACAATTCATGTTAAATGCGTTTTATAGACATTTTTTTGGTTATCACTTTGAATGTATGTAATATTAGTTATTTTACCTTTTCCAACGGGCAGCTGACTTCTCCGGTGACTTCCGTGGGCTTGCGTCGCATCACTGTCTCTCTCACCACCGATCCAAACGGGATGAACGAACAGTTCATATGATCCAGAAACCTCATGACGTCATCGATCTATGATGACGTCATTTATTACGTCATAATTGTTCTATATTAGCCCTCGCTGTGTTCGCCAATACGCGTTCGGGTTATGCACACGGTTTCGGTTGCCCGATTCCCCGCGCCGCCAGCCACGTGGTCAGATGGCCGAGCGGTCTAAGGCGCTGGTTTTAGGCACCAGTCTCTCCGGAGGCGTGGGTTCGAATCCCACTCTGATCAACATTTTTGCAAAATAGCAGATGTTAGTTGCTAATAGATTTATGACATTGAAACATAATAGAAACGTTTTTAGATAAAAAAATTTATTATTTTAAAAACTTACGGTGTGAGGCGCAATGCCCCTGACAGTGAGACTCTTCACCCAGGTCCACTGATAACGCAAGCCGTCCGAAATGTAGGCCTAAAATGCAGTTAACCGTTCGTTTACTTTGTTTGTTTATTGTGTTTGTTTGTTTACCTTGGGCTGAATGAGCCCGCGTGGTTGCTGTAGCCATGGCAGTGAGAGCTGTCCGAATCTCGCCGAGAAATGGACGGATGGGAGGTAGGAAATCTGAAAAAGAGCGAGCGCGTGTACATTTCCTATTCTCTTTCCTAGCTCGTATTTCATCTCACAGAGGAAAACGAAATTATTCGAGAGATTCGTACGTGGGTTTTTTCTTCCTCATACATTGTCAGCGCGCGTGAAGTCTCCCATCAAAAAGTGACCTGTCTCGAAAAGGTGACATGCGACATGTCCTTCCGCTTCCTTCAACACTGCCTGATTGCGTATGCACCAGCTGTTTGTTGTTTACTTGTTTACTCGAGGCTGGTGCGAGTGAATGCGGGGTGGTTGGAAGCGGAAAGCGAGTTTTCCGGCAGCGCAGCCAAAACGAAAGCGACCCGCACTGACCATCTCTCGAATAACAAAGAAGGCTGGAGGAAATTGAGATTGAGAGGTGCACTATTTGCTGGTCATTCAACAGGAATCAGAGAGAGTGGAACACGGGAGGGTATATTTTATGGTTGTCTTGCCCTAGACCATAGGCCCATAGGACAAGCGTGTTTTGCGGTGCACTGTTATGGTCTCCCTCCAGCCAATGAAATGTGGCGATGAGGGCTAACGATGTCCGCCGTTCCCTTGAACGCAAATTCAGTTGTCGACTGCGCGACGACAGACGACTTTTGCTCCCAGCCAGCCAGTCCCGAACTGCCCTAATATGGTGTCGGTGGCGTGTTTTATCGCTTTATGGGGTTGGCTGGAAGGAGAGAGAGAGAGAGAGAGAGAGAGAGAGAGAGAGGGATAGAGGGATAGAGGGAGAAGGCTCATTGTCCCTCGCCATCCTTCTTGCCCTCCTTTTTCGGCGGCGGCTCGTCTCCCGCTCTCACAAAGTCGTTATCGTTGTCAGCTCGGCGCCTGTTTTTGCAGTTCCTCCCAAACTTGGCTCACCACACTTTTTTCGAAGGTATATGTGATCGACTGGCAAGACAGGGAATAGAGCGGCGAGTTCTGACATCTCACGTCTGTACGAAGTTGTGGATAAGAAAGAGAGAAGGAGGGAGGGATAGAGGGAGAGAGAGAGGTAGAGCGGAGAAGGGGAGAAAGAGAGAGAGAGGGGAAGAGAGAGAGAGGGAGGGAGGGAGCCTGGCAATAGTGCATGCATTGCCGGCTGCATACCCCCAGGGAACAGTGGGTATATAGAGATCCACGCGGAAAACAAAGATGCGCGAGGAGTTTTGCCAACGCGCAGTGATGAGAGGGAGAGAGAGAGAATGATTGGTGGATGAGTAGGAGAATAGGGAGATGTAGTGAGGTGATAAGCGTAACGGAAATGCACTGCACATTCCTCCACCTTTTTTCAGATTACTTAGAAGCAGAGAACAACAAAAAAGTGGAAAAGGTAAAGCCCTCAAAAAAACTTATGAATGCTTTGTGAGAGTATAAAGTGTATAAAGATATGACACGAATATGGCACGAATAAATGAGTGTACATGAAAAAAAGTTGTATAAAAAGGTAAACAAATAACAACCCACCTCCTCAGCATCTAAACAGGGGTCGTCCTCCAGCATGTTCCTCTTGGCTCTCTCATCGTGGAGGTGTGAGGAGTTGACAGTAGAGAAGAGGAGGAGAAGGAGAAGGAGGGGGATGGAGAAGAGAGCAAGCGGCATCTGGAACAGGTTGATTCATATTCTTTTTTTTATTTTATAAATTAGCGTTATGAACTGTCGTTATATTGGGTTCGGGAGAGAATGTATGTAGTATGTAGTTTTGTAGTTCTGCAGAAAAAGAAGCACGCAATGCAATGTGGTTCTGAGAGACGTCAGAGTTCTCGTTGTAATCTAATCATAGTGTCATAGTTTATGACAATCACATCTGGTTTCTAATAGTTTCCTCTTAGAACAGAAGTTGAAGCAAGGGTCTTTTCTTCGTTGTCGTATACTGCTGTTGTTTTGAATCCATCATATATCTCCACTCATAGCCTACCTTGACAGCTGGGAGATGCATGGGCGTCCGTCCGTTGCCTTCAAGTCGTCATACGCACATTCTCATAAAACGGAATAGCTCAGCTCTCTGGAAATGGCTTTCAGAGTAGTCGCGCTGTTGCACGCGAGTCCGATTTCAAAAGAGTAATACAATAGCCCTGAGGCGTTTTCTTGCCTTTGCTTTATGGGGAGAGGATTATATGTAGAGGAGAGGGGGAGATTGGTCAAAGGAACACAACAAGAAAAGGAGCATAACTCAGGGGAATAGAAGGGACGCGTGACAGCGAGAAAATAGGAACGGATAGCGAGAGAGTGATTCTTGGCAGCTCCAAACAAATTGGCAAGATGTATAAGGTAAAGAAGTAGTACTAGTAGAGTCTAATGTCTGGAGTCTGGAGCCTATATATTTACATGGTCAGTTTGGCAGATAGGAAGAGGAGAGAGAGAGAGAGAGAGAGAGAGAGAATGGCTGAAAGTAAACGCATTGCGATTGGCAGGCTCGGAAGCAAGAGGAGACGAACACAACACAAAAAACACAATCCCTCGCCCAGCGCTTCTCTAACTGCCCGAGAGGACAAAGACAGAGAAAGTGGATTGGATGCACCGCGCATAAAAAGAGGCGGAGCGAAAGAGGGCGGTGCCTACGTGAGAACAATGTTGCAATAACGAAACATGACTCTTGAACTGAAATATTGGCTGGCATAAGAGAGAGACTGCGCGCGGCGATAGATGGAGGGAGTAAAAAGTCGAGGGGGCGGGGTCAGAGTGGCACGCGAATGGGCGAGGAAGAGTGAGTGATACTTGTATGGTCGAGGGGAGGGGTGAGTGAGGAAGAAGAATCGAGTGTTGAGAGGGGGCTGTGAAAAACGAGCTGTTGTCGAGAGTGTTCATGTGGTGAAGAACGCACATCATCGCTTTTCCTCACCCCGCCTCGCCCCGCGCAGTAGAAGGGGTTATAAATATGCGCGGCACGCAATGAAATGGGATTTATAATAGTATTTCGTATTGTTTATTGTGTGTTCGGTGATAGACTTATGCTATAAAATTTATAGGAGCAAGACAATACTATAATTTTCTTGTCGACCTACCGCACCCTGTAAAGTTCGACACTTCGACAGTTCGACAGTTCGACATGTCGAACTTTTAAAATTCGACATGTCGAACTTTCTCCGATTTCGAATTCCGGTCATGTTCGCTGCGCGCTGGGGCCCGTATTTTTGTTCGGGGGTGCGATTCACTGTTCTGGCCATGACATCATTATTCGGATGTTACGCTCGTTTTTACAATTAATTTATCTTACTTATAATAGACAATTGTTCATATAATTGAAGCAGGCGGTCGTAACAGTAATCTGAGTGAGTTGTTCTGCATTCCGAAATAAGGGGAGACCGATGGTGAGGCGAGAGACGGGACCGGGTAAAACGCGGCCCTGGCCCTGGCCCTGGCCCGTGGCCCTTGAGTGGTAAAATGCGGCCCGTGGCCCTGTGGCCCTGATATTGTGTTATTGTTATTTATGTGTCTTATCTTCTGTTTCAAAGCACAACTGATATGTAACTGATATTCTAGACATGAAAACACTTAAAAACTATTATAATTCACAATTATGTTTGTGTACGATACTCTAGTTCACTTTCAAACAGTGACAACAACTCTGAATCCGATGCGTCCCGGCCATTCTTTCTACCTTCCAATCAGAAATATCTATTCTATTGAAGCATACCTATCAATAAGACACCTATCTACCAGAAAACACTAACGACAGCTCAATAGACACTCTCACTGGCCCGGTATACCGTGCGTAGCCCTCTCTTTCCACTGATTTCAAAACTATGAATCGTACCCCCGAACAAAAATACAGGCCCCAGCGCGCAACTAACATATGACCGGAATTCGAAATCTGAGAAAGTTCGACATGTCGAATTTTAAAAGTTCGACATGTCGAACTGTCGAACTGTCGAAGTGTCGAACTTTACAGGATACCTACCGCAGAGCTATTGATAGTGCCGCGTGGTGCAGTGGTAAAAGCAATCCGAGAACCGCAAATAGAACGCAAACGTCAGCTGATTTGTACTTTTATTTCTTTTTGTTATTGTTTCTATCGGTTTGAACAGTTTTTTTTGGTATTTTGTTGTTGTAAATGTTACAAACAAGCATTTTGTAACATTCTTTGTTGATTTTCAGGAGACATGGTGTGCGTGCCGTGCATTTTTCTGCCGATTCTGCTGGCCATCTACCTCAAGTTCATCCAGCCCTTCATTCTCAAGTACCTGCCCGAAAGGTGAGCTGGTTTTATGATATGGGCACCCCGTGTATTAAAAGGTTCAAAGTATACATCCAACCAACTTGAAATCCCGTGCGTCGTGCGTCATGAACACTCCATGTTCGTTATCCAATATACATGAAACATTGTTCTTCAAATTATGTAAATTGACCTTCTAGGTGGATCCACTTCCTCGATCCCATCCTCTACCCGACCTGCCCCGTACAGGTAAGCATGCCGATTGATTGTCCAGTGTTTTGCTTTTGCAATATTGTCATGTTTATGTTTCACTTTCACACAACGTTAATGTGCGATAGTTGATTTTAATTATCGTTTTATGTACCATATACAAACTTGAGATGCCTCCGGATGCGCCTGCCGAGGCGAAGGAGGAAGAGAATGCCACGAAGGCAGAGTGCTGCTCCGCCGGAGGAGACAGCAAGAAGGACGATTAGGGTGACGCATTCCATGGCTTCGTATTTTTATACATATTTATAACTTGTAATCTCGCTGTGGCATGCGTAGTTGCGGGGGCGTGAGCAGTGCGATCAATTAATCAATAAGTAGATCTATTCGATGTGCTTGACGTCTTCTTTGCCGTCTCCCTTGATGTGGTGAATCTTGTACTGCACGGCAACCGAGAGGAACCACGCCTTCTCGTTGCCGAAGCGCAGGTAGTAGTAGCCTAAGTTATCGATTGGTTATTGATTAATTTATCGATTGGCTACCTCTGAGCGGCGCGGTCCATCGCCACTTGTCCACAGTCTGCACGGCGGGCCGTTCGCATCCCGCGTAGATCTCCCTCCATAGAGAGTCCTCGGGCTGGAAAGTAGATCTATTGATTGATTGGTAGATCAGGAAATGACGTCATGCACTTGACTGATTCAAAACTATTCAAGTACTCTATCGAAAACACTTGACTCGCACTGCCCGCGTGCCCGCTCTTTTTGTGTTGTTTGGTGGCTGTGATACGTTTCGTAATGGTTTCATAAAGGTTTTTGTTAATGAAATTGCAATCACATGTGCTTACGATTACGAATACACAACAAAATCATATGAATACCGTACTACCCTACCGTATCATGCTCGCAGTGATAGAGGAAGAGGGTGAACTCGGAGTCGTGTTGCATATGGAACTCGAGAGGAGTGTCCGCCTCGAAGTAATACTTACGAACGAGACATGAGCCTGGATGGATGTATTGATTGATTATCGATTCGCGTTCTTTCCTCACCAGCGGGAATGGAGATGGTGTCCATGTCGATTTCAATGGGTTCCGCAGCAGGAAACGGTGACTTTGGGATCTGCGGAGAGGATACGGTATACTGAATTTGGATTACGGCACCTGAAGCGGCTCGCTGCACAGTTCGAAGTCGTCGGCGGTGGTCTCGGTAGGAATGCGGGAGCCGCCCAGCTCGGGAGGGAGACAGTCCTGAAGAGGTTAGTGGTACTGTAGGTGGAATTAGGGATTCTGTAGGTGGAATTGGGATACTGTACCTCGTCGATGTACTTGAGCAGCGTCTCGCGCGCCTCTGACGAGATGACGATCTTCTCCTGAACAGTTTGAGGTGGAGTTGAACTCATATAGAGACAAAGATAAGAGCACTGTAGTTGCGAGCGACTCTTCGCAAAGATCAACACTTATTAGGCTTATTCGCTCCGAAGAGTCTGTTCATTATGAAGAAATTCATAACATAAGTATACGACAGATGATATTGTATTATATTACATACATGACTCATATCATGATTGTGTTGTCATATTCAGTTATAACGATTCCGAATAAGCGATTGATTGATTGATTGATTGATTGATTGATTGATTGATTGATGACTCATACATGACCGACCCACCTTGTAGTCACTGGGGATGAAGGGAATGCATGTCTGGTAGAGGAGGTTGACGAACTTAGGCGCATTGACGATGACGATCTGCTGGATCAGCTGCGGGTACTGCTCGAACAGCGTGCCCCACATGATACGGTACGGGCCTGGTCAGTACGGTAGGTGGAAATAGGGGTACGGTATATTGATTTTACGGGCCTGGACAGTACGGTATGTTAAATAGGGGTACGGTATATTGGATTTCGGTACCTGCGAGTACGGAAAGGAGGGATGGCTGGAAGGAGAGACCGTGGAGATCCATCACAAGCAGGCCTCCCGATTGACGCCCGGTCCTGCAAAGGTGAGGGTTCTGGATTTCTGGACTATCGATTCCTTTGCTCACATTATCTCACTCACTACATTATCATGTCATTGTCTGTGTGAGACGTGTCTAGCCAGGACAGTCGACCCGCTCCCTCCATCCGTGCCTGTGTCATTTGCTACTCTCTCTCCAGCGGGGGCTGCGGCGCGAGGGCCTTCACTATGGGCACTCCGCTGCCCGACCCCAAGATCAGCATAGGCGATCTCATCGGAAACAGGTGCGGCGTGGGTGGTCCGCGCGCGCGCGTCTCTCTCTCTCTCTCTCTCTCTCTCTCTCTCTCTCTTTCTCTCTCCACGGTCCTTACACTTAGTATAGATTCGTTGTCAAAAAGAAGCTCGGCGAGGGTTCGTGCGGGATGGTTTACTTAATGGACGACACAAAGAACAAGGTATCTTCTCTCTCTCTCTCTCTCTCTCTCTCTCTCTCTCTCTCTCTCTTTTTTTTCTCTCTCTCATTCTTTCCGATTCAGACTCGATGCGCGATGAAGGTTGAGCCTCACATGAAGAACAAGGAGGAGGAGGTGCTCAAGATGGAGATCTACGTCCTCAAGAAGCTACAGAAGAGCAAGGTATACGGTGGACACCGTATACCTAATAGTAACGCATCGTATTCCAGCACGTGTGTCGTTTCTTTGACGCCGGCGCGCGGAACAATTACAAGTGAGTGTCTAAGATGGGTTACTGTATTTGAAATTCTGTGGGTAGGAGGATTTCTGTACTTTGAATTCAGCTACGTGGTGATGTCGCTGCTTGGAAAAGACGTGACCGACTTGCGGAAGAAGTGCAAGGAAAAGCGAATGAGCGCGGCGAGCTGTCTCCGCATCGGACTGCAAGTCATCGCGGTGGGACCCCCAGCATACAGTAATCCAGATACTGTAACCCAATCGTTTCAGGGCGTGCAGGACATGCACGAGGCGGGCTTCATTCACAGGGACATCAAGCCAACAAACATTGCGACCGGCGCCGTGAATAAGGTATACGGTAGCGACAATATGAGTGTTGTACCGTATACCTAGCACGTGATCTTTGTGTTCGACTTTGGTCTGTCGCGGCAGGTGTTCGAGATGAATGCCACGACGGGACAGATGGAGCTGCGACCGCCCAGAAATAAGGTAGAGAGAGAGAGGGGAGAGAGAGAGAGAGGGGGGGGAGAGGGAGAGAGAGGGGGGGGAGAGGGAGAGAGAGAGGGGGGGAGAGGGAGAGAGAGAGAGGGGGAGAGAGAGGGGGGAGAGAGAGAGGGAGAGAGGGGGAGAGAGAGGGAGAGAGACTCTTCTCACAGGTCTCATTCCGCGGCACGGTGCGCTACTGCTCTCCGAATGTGCACGCGTGCAAGGAGCAGGGTAAGGATTACTGTATATTTTGTATGCCAGATTACTGTATCTACCGTATGTCTAGGCCGTCACGATGACTTGTGGTCGGTGCTGTACACGATGGTCGAGCTGGTGACGGCGACCCTGCCGTGGAAGGGAACCAGCAGGTACGCAGGAGGGAGGCGCTAGAGGTAGTTTTCGATCTACCTCGCTTGCAGTTCAAAATACGGTGCCATAACCGTCTGCCTATCTTGTTTTGCGCGCTATTGCCGAGACCTGACTCTTCGTCTTCCTCTGATCTACCCGATCGTGCGCATTGCGAGCATAGAATTATAGTACGAATCAAAATTAAAAAAAACTTCCTACCCTCCATGTGGTAGATCACAATCACTTGATTTCGAAACATGTATTTCATTCACAGTTGCTTTTACTCGAGTAACCGATGTCTTTGAGGAAAGAGGCGGAGGCGCTCAAGTCATCGGTGAAAGACGAGGAGCTGGTCAAGGGACAACCGCCCTCGTTCGCGTTCCTCGCCGCGGAGGTGAGAGAAGGGAGAGAGAGAGAGAGAGAGAGAGAGAGAGAGAGAGAGAGAGAGAGAGAGAGAGAGTAAAGGAGGGAGAGAGAGGAAGGGAGGGAGAGGGGGGAGAGAGATCTGAGATAGATGGATCTGAAATGCTACCAGAGGGTAGATCATTTTTCTAAAAAGACTCGGCGAACTGTCCTAGTGAATAAAAGTGCCCTTCTACTATGAGAAAAGGCAGCTGATAGTTAAAGATAGACGATTCTAGGTGCGACAGGGCGAGTACCGTCGCACTCCCCTGTACAAGGAGATCAAGGAGGCCATGGCAAAGGACATTATCGCACTCGGAGTCAAGATGTACGCAAGGGGGCCGTCTATCTTCCTCGTCTTTCTCGTTCTACTCGCTCAGCTATAATAACAAAAGGATTGGAAACCATATCATCATCTTCTTTTTTTAGGACGGACGAGTTCGAGTGGGAGAAGAAGAAGAAGTCGCCCTCGCCAGCCATCTCCCCTGCCACCTCCGAATCAGCCACTGTCAAGGTGAGGGGGAGGGAGGGAGAGGGAGGAAGGGAGAGAGAGGAAGGGAGAGAGAGGATGGGAGAAAGAGAGAGAGAGGGAGGGAAGGGAGGAGGGAGGGGGGGGGAAGAGGGAGAGATGGAGGGGAAGAGGGAGGGAGAGACAGAGGTACGGGAAGATACCGACACAGGACACGACTTCGGGTGTTCTGCCACTGCAGGTGACGCCCAAGGGATCGCCACCCAAGGGATCGCAGAGGGATCCGCCCATCAGCTCCGAGGATAAAGTGACCGAGGTGAGGAGAGAGAGAGAGGGGGGGGTGGGAGAGAGGGAGAAAGAGAAAGAGAGAGAGAGAAAGAGAAAGAGAGAGAGAGAGTTCTTCAGGATGAGGCGTCTCACAAGGTCGCCGAGATGGAGTCCGCGCACTCTCGCGACTCGTCTCACAAAAAGGACAGCGGCAGCAACTACGACGACGAAAACACGCTCGACAACGCTGTGGATTAGGTGGGGGAGATTCTCTCTCTCTCTCCCTCTCTCTCCATCTCTCTCTCTCTCTCTCTCTCTCTCTCTCATCCACTTCCTTCCAGAACGGACCCTCGCGTCTCTCGTCGACCAGATCTTACCACTTAGATAGAATACAGAGATTACATGTGTACATTGAGTGTTGGATAAATATGTGCTGTTTGCGTGGAGTCGTTGAATTGGGGGAACGTAATCTTGTCACGTACCGGAATGATGGAACATACAGTCATCAGAGTGGAACTCACCTCCTCTCCTCCTCCTCGACCCGCCTCTGTATGCGCTCCATGGCTCGGAACTTTGCGCGCATGAACGGAGTGACCTGGAAAGGGATGATCAGGGTGAAAATTGAAATTGGAGATGAGACCAAGCTAGTTTTGAATATCTCAACGTTATGTGGGGGAGGGTGAGCGGGATAGTATAAGGGGGATTGTTCGTAGTAATAACGAGTCCGAATAAATCTCTGTCCGACTCGGATCAGCGTGGACAGGGTAGATGCTCACCCTCAGGTTGTCGACCAGACCGTAGATGTCGGCGCGGCCGCTCAGTTCAATCACCAGTACCTGAACATCATCTTATATACTGCTATTTTCTCGTTGTTGGTTTTCTAGAACCATAACCTCTAGTACTCTTTTGCTGCCTCTCCATTGTCATTGTTCACAGCATTTTCATGTGTGACGCATCATTGTGGTGTCATAAACTTAATTTTATTCTTCGACTTCCGCTAACCTTGTTGTCGTCTTTCTTGTTTCTTCCCAGCACAGAAAGAGGAGCATGGGTGTCGACGAGAGGACCTAAAAGAGGGGGTGAGAGAGGGTGAGAGAGGGGAGAGAGAGAGAGAGAGAGAGAGAGAGAGAGAGAGAGAGAGAGAGAGACTCACAGACTCCGTCTCCCTCCTCCGGCAGCTGAGTGAGCCGCATCACCGAGCGGATGTTGACGTGGCGCGCGAGAACCTAGCGATACGGTATGATTAGGTATACGGTAAGTGTGTACCGTACCTTGGCGGCCTCGGCCTCGTCGCCGCCGTACGCGGTGATCCAGCGGTGCACGTTGAAGTCGTGCCTGAAGCAGGACACTCAGACACGTGAAACGAGGAGATATGATGGAATAATTACAAACCCACCTAGTGTACTCTGTGTCGCATCCGGACAGCTCGCGCACCCTCTCGATGGCGGCGAGTTGCTCGGAGGTGAGCATGCCTGAAAAGTGATCACGGTAAAAGCTTCTGAATCCAGGTGAATCATTATCAATATCAATGAATCAATGTAAACGAACAAAAGGCATGTCAAAGGAATCAATTGTCGCATTCTGGATGCCGTGTAGGAAGGAGTGGATCCGCCGGCATGTGGCGCTTATCTCGCACGACAATCGGGTCCGTCTCACACGGATTCACTTTCTCCTCCTCTCCTTTCTCTACCCATTCCTGAATCGGTGGGACAATAAGATGGCCACGGTGATAGCGTGTCGGTCGCGGCTGCAAGCAACAAGACGCCGGGGAACTGTTGGCGATCAGCACGGTTGAGATATCGAAGGGTGTGTGGGGTTCTGCTCGAGCAGAAGGTAGCCATCCTCGGTAATGGAGAATTATTTTATCTAACCACACCAATCTGAGTGATATGATAAACTTCTATACGTTCAATGAATTTCACCATTGTGTGACATTCGTATTTGAATATTCGGGATATTGCAACCACCTGTCGATATTGCGTCAGAGGTCATCCTAGGCGGGTAAATACCGGAGGCGCAATTCAAATCTCGCGCGCGCGCGCCTGTTTGCGGGAAAACGGGCGCGAACGCCCCGTGCGGAGCGCTATTCGATTTCTCGCTCGGATTTCTCAAGGGTTTTGCTGCGTTGTATGTTGAAAGTTGTAATCGTTTACTTTGTATAGTTTCTATCCACTACAGGTACGCTATTTGCAGGTAGTTCACTCTCGTGGACTGCTGAATCGATTGTGCGCGGCGCGTTTTCTGAGGTCAGCGGAAAACTCGACGTCCTTCGATTCCTCCCTTGCTATTCACTCACCACTCACGACCAAAGGCTAAATTGCTAACCTAAACCAACACTCGTCAAAATGAGCGACTTCTCGGACGACGATGACGTAAGTGTTTCTGTTTACCAAGTTTGGCGTATGTACATTATAACACGACTTGTTGCAGTTCTTTGTCGACGACAGCCCGAAGAAGAAGCCGGCGGCGAAGAAGGCTCCCGCCAAGCCCAAAGCCGACAAGGCCACGCCCAAGAAGAAGAAGGGCGAGGATGGTGGGTTCACAACTGAACAAACTGTTTTAATTAGTAAACACTGAGAAATTGTACAACCAGAGAGAGAGAGAGAGAGAGAGTAGTTCAAAAGTAAATACACTACAAATGAAAACAAACAACATATTCCAGCGGACACGTCGTGCGTGATGTCGCAGGAGGACGCGAACGTGTTCACGAACGTGGACAAGGCGAAGAAGCCGATGTCGATCGAGGACATGTACCAGAAGAAGTCGCAGTTGGAGCACATCCTCCTCCGCCCCGACACCTACATCGGATCCGTCGAGTACACCGACAAGGCGGTCAGTCACGATTTCTATGTGTTTGTTGCGTACACAGTACACTGATTTTGTTTTATTGTATAACTTCTTCGAGATATTTCCAAGAATTCGATTATCTATTGCATTGCTCGAATGGCGAAAGACTGTTTCGAAACATATTGTCAATGGCAACATGTTCATATCGTGTCGTTTCTAGCCGATGTGGGTGTACGATGCTGAGGCGGAGCGGCTGGTGCAGCGCGACATCTCGTACGTGCCCGGCCTGTACAAGATCTTCGACGAGATCCTCGTCAACGCAGCCGACAACAAGCAGCGCGACCCCAAGATGAACCTCATCAAGATCGACATCAACAAGTGGGCGTTTGGGGATTACTGTATTTTAATCAGATATTGATGTTTTCTTCGCTGGTATAGTGGTTAATATCCGCGTATGTCTGGATTCTGATTGAAGATACGGTACCATATCACTTATAAGTGTTAGTCTGAAACGTATATACGTCTGTATGTTGCAGGGAGCAGAACAAGATCTCTGTGTACAACAACGGCCGCGGTATTCCCGTCGTTCAGCATAAGGTGAGTTGAGGAAGAGACAGTACACGATTTCTAGACGCCTATCCTGATATGAGCCTCTCACTCATGTGTGACATAAATGGAAGGCTAAGGACTAATCATAACTGATATGTGTTCAGGTGGAGAAGATGTACGTTCCGGAGATGATCTTCGGAACGCTGCTCACCTCGTCCAACTATGACGATAGCGAGAAGAAGGTGATCGCGGTGTTTTTTTTTGTTTGCCTGGGATGTTTACGTTGACAAGAGTTGCCAGAAAACACATTGTCTGTGTGAATGTTTATTGGACATGACTACGCCTTGAAAAACATATTTGATATGTAATATTACTTTAGGTTACCGGAGGTCGCAACGGTTACGGAGCGAAGCTGTGCAACATCTTCTCGACTTCGTTCACGCTGGAGACGAGCTCGCACGAGTACAAGAAGCAGTTCAAGCAGACATGGATCAACAACATGACCAAAGACCAGGACGCGGTCGTCACGAAGAGCGAGGGCAGCGACTTCACCAAGGTATGGGCAAGCGGAGGGGGTAGATGGACGCTATTGTGTTTCAGGTGACGTTCAAGCCGGACCTGAAGAAGTTCAAGATGAAGGAGCTGGACGATGACATCATTGGTCTGATGATGCGCCGCGCGTTTGATATCGCCGGATGCAGCAAGGGCGTCAAGGTCTACCTCAACGGAAAGCTCATCCCTGTGAGTGAGCCGTCTCTCTCTCTCTCTCTCTCTCTCTCTCTCTCTCTCTCTTTCTCTCTCTCTCTCTCTCTCTCTCTCTCTCTCTTTCTCCTGTCCTGTATGTGCCTGTCTATCGCTTGCTCGCTTACACTCTGCTCTGCAATATGCAGAAGAATTTGGAAATTGACTTTTCACTTTCTCATTCAGGTGTCGAGCTTTGCCGACTACGTGAACCTCTACACGAAGGACCTCAAGGACAACGACGGCAACGCGATCAAGGTACGGTAGTATCTGTTGTGATTACGGTATCGTGTACTGTACCCTTTTGATTTGAGGTTGCGTACGAGAAGCCGAACGACCGCTGGGAGGTTGCGCTGTGCGCGTCGGAGAAGGGCTTCCAGAATGTGTCGTTCGCCAATAGTATCGCCACCACAAAGGTATGAGGGCAGGGGGAGGAGATATTTGTGATTTGGGATGGATCCTCACTGCGTTGGAGAAGGCTGTTTTGGATTCATGCCATGTGGTTGAAGCGTATTGCGCATGTTTTTATTTTGCTATTTGCTATAAGGGTGAGGTTATTAGTTGTATGATAACAAAACCAGGCACGCATTGGAAACGAAAGTTCTTTTTGGTTCATGTTACATGTGTGAAGCGTATTCTGCGTATTGTGTATGTGTTTCTATGCCATGTCTATCTCTACAGGGCGGTCGCCACGTGGACTATGTGGCGGATCAGATTGTGTCGAAGCTGATCGAGGGAATCAAGAAGAAGGCGGGCAAGACGAGCGTCAATGTAAAGCCCTTCCAGGTATGAGAGGAGGAGGCAGACACTGTACTGTAGTGGGGTGGGGGATTAGGTGTGCATTCCCTTTCTGGTATGATTGAACGACTGTGGTGGGGATGTTTATCATATATTTGGACATATTGACACGTTAGATTGTTTGTGAAGGTATTGAACTTGTATAACGTATCGTGTTTGGCTTCCAATTTCATGAGAGCACACTGACGTGTTTGTGTGTGTTTCAGGTGAAGAACCACATGTGGGTGTTTGTCAACTCGCTGATCGAGAACCCCACGTTCGACTCGCAGACGAAGGAGACGATGACCCTGCAGAGCAAGAGCTTCGGGTCCAAGTGCGAGTTCAGCGACAAGTTCACTAAGGCGGTCAGTGGAAGGAGGGGAGGGGAAAGGGTGACAGGCGAAAGGTTGAATAGGATATAGACGATTGATATTTCCCGTCATATTGATTTGGCTTTTTGTGTCGTTTGCCATTACAAATTAACGTTTTGACCTTACTCATCATGAGTAGAAATGTTGAAGCGTACATGTGCTGTTTACTGACAAGATTACAAGTTGCATTGTTTTCAGGCGGAGAAGTGTGGTGTGGTGGACGCTGTGCTGTCGTGGGTGCGCTTCAAGCAGATGGAGCAGCTGGACAAGAAGTGCTCGTCCAAGAAGACGAGCAAGCTCAAGGTGAGTCGAGGGGTTGAGAAGTTGAGATATAGGTTGTACGCCATGCGCCGGTTTCATTGTTCACCGGTTGACTGGATTGTTGGATGATGATTGAGTGAAACTTATTTTTATTGATATTGAAGTCTTCAATATCAATCGTGGTATGCCACGCGGGTTCTTCCATCGTCACCTAGTATTCCACTCACTATCGTGTGTGTTGCAGGGTATTCCGAAGCTGGAGGACGCGAACGACGCGGGCACCAAGAACTCTGCCCTGTGCACCCTGATCCTCACTGAGGGAGACTCGGCCAAGTCGCTCGC
Source organism: Rhabditoides inermis (assembly GCA_963966185.1). NCBI lineage: Eukaryota > Metazoa > Nematoda > Chromadorea > Rhabditida > Rhabditidae > Rhabditoides > Rhabditoides inermis. The sequence continues at coordinate 106,952 of CAWZYM010000312.1, forward strand.
CGTCTCCGGACTAGGAGTCGTCGGAAGGGATCGGTCAGTGGGGGGAGTACTGTAGATGAGGCTGCGGTATGTTGACAGATATGGTGTTTTATGGTTATGGGGTGCTGTAGGTGATTACGATGTGTTGTCAGGTACGGTGTGTTCCCGCTGCGCGGAAAGCTGATCAACGTGCGCGAGGGCAACATGAAGCAGGTGGCGGACAATGCCGAGATCAACGCCCTACTCAAGGTGGGGATGAGGGGGAGGGGGAATGCAGATTTAAAAATATGTTTCGTATGGGAATGATATGTTTGATAAGGAGCAGAGTGTCAATTGAGAGAATCGAGTGAAGACGGAATGAATATTCCAGATGTGTAACATGTTTTCAATTCAAACAGACTCTTCGTAAATTACAGTTTGAATATATTTCTAGACGGAGTCTTGATATCTGCTCGTATTGTTTTTCCCAATGAGACTTCAATATGCGTTTTTCGATTAACACTCCTCTCTGGTTGCAGATCCTGGGTCTGCAGTACAAGCTGAAGTACGACAAGGACGACGACATGAAGACACTGCGGTACGGGAAGGTGATGGTGATGGCAGATCAGGATCAGGACGGATCACACATCAAGGTACGCAGTACGGTAGAGGGGGAGAATACTGTATCTGGATACTGTATCGTACTCTTTTAGGGTCTGGTGATCAACTTTATCCACGCCAACTGGCCGAATTTGATCAAGCGCAACTTTGTCGAGGAGTTTATCACTCCTATTGTCAAGGCCACCAAGGTGAGAAGGAAAGGGATGATTTTTATGTGAACGGAAACTTGTATGTTTCAATGAGGACACTAATGTGTTGCATAGTTTTATCGTCAATCGGCGAAAAGGCTAAGACATTTAGTTTCCAATTATCAAATCGTTTGTTGTTCAGGGCAAAGAGGAGATTTCGTTCTTCTCTCTTCCCGAGTACAATGAGTGGCGCAACAACACGGACAACTTCAAGACGTACCGGATCAAGTACTACAAGGGACTGGGTGAGCGGAGGGCTGAGGGACTTGGGATTGGGTAGCTGTAGTGTTTGCGTTGCCTGTTGCTGTTACCGTACCCTTTGTGGTGGGAAATGATTAGATGTGATAGTGTGAATGCAGGAACATCCACGTCGAAGGAGGCCAAGGAGTACTTCTCGGATATGCAGAGGCACAGGATCAGGCGAGTAGTCGAGAACAACTATATATGTTCGAGAACAATATATTTAAACTAGCTCACCAGAAAGGTTTTGTTTGAATTTGAAAGCGTAATGTACACTTTTTTCTGAAATGTTATTAATACGTTTCATTCACTTTTCATTTTGAAGAAATGATGTTTTCGATAATGGGTTGATAGCTGACACTGTAATCTTTTAATTGTTTGGTTACGCGTTTCTCTCCAGGTTCAAGTACGGCGGCGCGGACGACGACACTGCCGTGGAGATGGCGTTCTCGAAGAAGAAGGTGGAGGAGAGGAAGGACTGGCTGACCAAGTGGATGGCCGAGAAGAAGGAGCGGAAGCAGAGGGGACTCGAGGAGGACTACCTATACAACAAGGTGCGCGAGGAAGGGGTACTGTAGGTATGACTGCTTATGATTATCTCTGTTCAGGACACGAAGGCGGTAACGTTTGCCGAGTTTGTGAACAAGGAGCTGGTGCTGTTCTCTAATATGGACAATGAGCGCTCGATTCCCTCGCTCGTCGATGGATTCAAGCCGGGACAGAGGAAGGCGAGTGCTGGTTGGGAAATCGGCATTGATATCGTTGTTATTGATATAGTATCACGATGGCTAATAATATGTATGGGGTGAAACGTGTAGTATTGTGCTCCAACAAAGTTGGGCGAGTGGAGGGGAGGAGAATTCGATAGAGGCATAGAGGAAACAAATTGATATTTTCATGGTATTTTCAACGATCTTCAAATTGACATGGTTTCACTTTGGTCTGCTATATGTACAACATGAAACGTATTATGTTGGGCTATGAAAACAATTGTGTATGATTGTAATGTAACCCTGTGTGTGTTGCAGGTGATCTTCACGTGTTTCAAGCGGGCGGACAAGCGTGAGGTGAAGGTGGCGCAGCTGGCGGGAGCCGTCGGAGAGCTGTCCGCCTACCACCACGGAGAACAGTCTCTCATGGGAACCATTGTCAACCTCGCACAGGTACTGTAGCCGAATGGAGTACAAGGATGCTTCACACATGAAAATGAAATGTCTGGGAACAATGACAATGGAGGGGCAGCAGTACAGTACTAGATGTTATGGTTCTAGAAAATCCACGATGACGTTGTGTCTTCCGAATACTGTAGTCATATGTATTGATTGCAGGACTTTGTCGGCTCGAACAACGTGAACGTGCTGCTGCCTATTGGACAGTTTGGAACGCGTCTGCAGGGAGGCAAGGACAGCGCCAGCCCCCGTTATATCTTCACTCAGTTGAAGTGAGTTGTGACTGCCTGTTTGAGTGGTATTGTAGTCTACAACTGTGCCTTCCAGCCCGGTGACCCGCGCCCTGTTCCCTTCGGCCGACGACAATGTGCTGCGCTTCCTGTTTGAGGACAACCAGAGGATCGAACCCGAGTGGTGAGCGGGGTAAAGACTATGAAGATTATTAAGAGTTGTCCTCATCATCAATTAGCACCAGAAACATGAGGGATTGCGTAGTAATGATGGTGAAGCATGCAATTTGTGGCTACGTCTGAGTGGTGAGTGGGAGATGAAAACTGGAATTAACATTTGAAAATGAGCTATTGCATAGTATTGATAGTGGAACGTACAATTTGTGAATACCCATGTATTTGTTCAGGTACTGTCCGATCATTCCTCTCGTGTTGGTGAACGGAGCGTCTGGCATCGGCACAGGCTGGTCGACGGCCATCCCCAACTACAACCCCCGCGAGATCACCGAGAACATCCGACGACTGGTCAAGGGACAGGAGCAGAAGAAGCTGGTCGGTGGGGTAGTACTGGGGTATGGTTTAGGCGGGGGAGTGGAACGTATTTGATAGTGTTTTGTCGTTCGACGATCCTGTAGTAATTGAGATGTGGAGCAGAAGAAGCTGGTCGGTGGGGTGGAAGTTCCGAGAGAGAGGGTCAGAGAGAATTGGTTGATGGTAGTGTGAGCCAAGTTTATGTGGAGAATGGAACGTATTTGACGATCATGTATTAATTGATCGTTCGATTTGGAGCAGAAAAAGCTGATCGGTGGGGTGAAGTACAGAAGAAGAGAAACGATTCGACGATTGGTGGATGTTTATTTTGGGCATGGTTTAGGTAGGAAGTGGAACGTATATGATCGTGTTTTGTCGTTCGACGGAATTAATTGGTGTGTTATTGAAGTTCATTACAAGAACTGAAGACTGAAGTGAATGATTAGGCGGTGCTCGCAATTGTTGAATGTGATTATCATTGCTGTTGTTGCGATCTGTATCTGGAACATGACTAGGGGTGAAGCTTATTGTTTCACATTCTGTGTTCTGTGTCTGATTTCATATTTGTTGATTTGAGGCTCCGTGGTTCAAGCACTTCCGCGGACAGGTGGACAGGATCGACGATATGCGCTTCTGCGTGTCCGGAGAGGTATAGTAACTCTCCATACAGTACTGTATTACCGTACCCGTGTCATTTTAGATTGCGGTGCTGTCGGACGACACGATCGAGATCACGGAGCTTCCGGTGAAGACGTGGACGCAGCAGTACAAGGAGAGTGTGATCGAGCCGATGATGGAGGGAAGCGACAAGCGGCCGGCTGTTATCAGGTAAGGAGAGAGGGGGAGGGGAGAGAGAGAGAGAGAGAAGGACAATTCACTGCATTTGTCCATTTTGTCTTGTAGGCTAGGTTGATGAAATTTCGCTGATGAACATTACTGATTACCAATGATTGGTTGTTGCAGGGGATATCAATAGTTTGAAACGTATAAAAAGTAAGCGTTGTGTTGTTTGCAGCGACTTCAAGGAGTACCACACGGACACGACTGTTCGGTTCGTGGTGAAGCTGGCTGGGGGGAAGCTGCGGGAGCTGGAGAGGGAGGGGCTGTACAAGGTGTTCAAGCTGCAGAACGTCATCGGAACCACCTCCATGGTATGTGGGCGGGAGAAGTGGACTGTCTTGACGGCATGTTGTTGTTTTTTTATTGGTAAGGGTCACGCAGAACAATTTGGGTGTATATTTGCGAAGTCGCGTATATGGAATGAGTGAAACGTAGTTTGAGTGTTTCTACACCATTGGTCCATTGGTACTGGTATTATAGGTGTGGATACAGTTGATTTTGGAGTAGTGCAACTGTATCTCTGTAACACTGGAACAATTGATGGTTGATATTCGTAGGCAGGTTATGATATTGGTGAAACATTTCGCTTCGTTCAGGTTCTGTTCGACGCTGCCGGCTGTCTGCGCAAGTTTGACACTCCCGAGCAGATCTGCGCCGAGTTCTACGGAACCAGGTACGGTATTGGTGTACTATAAAGTACTGTAGGTGGCATTGCTCCCTGCATGGTGGTGACGTGTCTCCTCTTTAGGAAGCAGAAGTACGTGGAGAGGAAGGCGTTCCTGGAGGGTATGCTGCGCGCGCAGAGCGAGCGCCTCTCTGCCCAGGCACGCTTCATCCTCATGAAGATCAAGGGAGAGATTGTGATGGAGAACAAGAGGAAGGCCGCCATCGTCGACCAGCTCGTCAAGAAGGTACGCCAATGGACATATTACGGGGACTTGTATGTTTCACTCTGGTCATGTTATTTGCTTAGGATAAGCTGCTGTAATAGAGCGTTTCGATGAGCTTTCAAATTATTATTATTTTGTTTTACTATTTTGTTTGCTTTGCAGGGCTTCGAGCCGGACCCGGTGAAGAAGTGGAAGGAGATTCAGAAGAAGAAGGAGCTGGCGGAGGGCGGGGAGGTGTCGGACAACGAGGAGGAGGAGGAAGAGGTGGGTAGACTGAGGGAGTCATAGACGTGGGCACAGCACTGATTGGATTGTGTGAATGGCTGTAACCTAGAGAGATCTTAGGCAAGGGTGCAGGTGTTTGTTCACAGGACAGTCTGGAAGTTGGAATGTTCAGATTGTATGAATTCATGTAATCCGGTCGCTTGCAGGACGCTTCGGCTGCTCAGAAGAGTCTGGACACGAAACTGTCTGACTACGACTATCTGGTGGGCATGGCCCTCATCAAGTTGTCCGAGGAGGAGAAGGACAAGCTGCTGCGCGAGAGCGAGCAGAAGCTCACTGAGCTCAAGACTCTGGAGGGAAAGAGCTGGAGCGACCTGTGGACGGAAGACCTCGACAACTTTATCGTGGAGCTTGACAAGCAGGTACGGAGAGGAGCTGACATGTTCCAATACCGTAATCAATGTTTCAGGAGGCGAAGGAGCGCGCGGACATGGAGTCGAACATCAAGACGCAGGCGAAGAAGATGGCCAGTATGCCGGTCAAGGGAGGCAAGAAGAACGCCGCGTTCACTGCCGTCAGTCCACACTCCGTTCTTCCATTCATTAACCTGTCTTCCCCTTTCAGGAGGTGTTCCCGGCCAAGGACGGAATCCGCGTCGTCCCCGAGATGGACAAGGCGATGAAGGACAAGTACGAGAAGATGAACCAGCCCAAGAAGGTACGGGGGGAAGGCGTTTTCGCTTCTGCACTGTCAATTGGTCCGCTGAGTTTGTCCAGTTGATAACGTGAAACGCATTGGTTTCATGGAATCACTTTTTTCAGGAGCGCAAGCCGAAGGAGCCCAAGGAACCGAAGGAGGTGAAACCGAAGAAGGAGAAGAAGGAGGGCGCCGATATGCGCTCGTTCCTCTCATCGGTAAGCAGGGAGGGAGGGGTACGGTAGACTGGGGGTACTGTACGTTGCGAAACTATTTCTATGTTCAGAACGGAAAGGAGGAGAAGAAACAGAAGAAGGACGAGTGGAACTCGGATGCGAGCAGCGACGAGGACGAGGTACGGTGGGAGGGGAGGGTACTGTAGTCAATGTGGGATACTGTAGTTGTCAGGATTACTGTATTTATTCTGTTTTTTTCTTAGGTTGTCATCGATGACGACTCGGACGATAGCGGCTCTGACATTGAGGAGGTGATTCCGACCAAGTCGAGCAGGAAGGTACGGTAGGGTTACTGTAGTTTGAAAATGGTACTGTACATGCAATATACTATGTATTGTTTACAGCGCGTGTCGGATGGTTCGACGAAGGAGAACAATGACGACGCGATCATGTTGGATGACGACGAGCCGACTCCGAAGCCGACTCCCAAGAAGGCTGCTCCCAAGGCAGCTCCCGCCAAGAAGGCGTCGCCCAAGAAGAAGAAGGTCGTGGAAAGCGACGACGACGACTTCTTTGTCGACGAGGACGAGAAGCCGAAGAAGGCCGCCCCGGCCAAGAAGGTAAGAGATGGTAGTTGTGAGTAATTGGACGTAACAGTGTTGGTTGCAGGCTGCTCCGAAGAAGAAGGTTGTGGAGAGTGACGACGACGACGAGGATGCATTCGATGCGTTGACCAAGAAGAAGGCGCCCGCCAAGAAACCGGCAGAGAAGAAGGAGAAGGAAGAGCCCAAGAAGAATGGAGCCGGAAAGATGACCGACTTCTTCAACAAGAAGGTGGGTGAAAAAGGGATGGGATACTGAGTTATTGTATGATAGTGCTTCACTTATTAATTTCAGCCGGCTGCGTCTAAGAAGAAGGCTGGATCTGACTCAGATGACGACATTCTGATCGACGACAGCCCGGTGCAGAAGAGGGATGCGCCCAAGAGGGCGAGGGTTACGGTGAGTGGGAGGAGAGAGAGAGAGAGAGAGAGAGAGTAGAGATAGTGGAGGGAGGGGGGAGAGGGAGAGAGATGAGCTTCGCCTCTTTCAGAAGGTGAACTACGGTGGCGACTCTGGCTCCGACTCGGATGAGCCCAAGCAGAAGGCCAAGAAGAAGAAGACCAACATTATCGACTCTGACTCGGACTAACGGACCACCACGTCTCCCGTTGTGAGGGTCCGTCACCTGATCTCTATACTCGTATCATTACTCACTGTTTATTCGCGTTTACCCCCCATTTTATCCCAATGATTAGTGTGAATTGATCTGTTTGATTTGATACTCATATGAGGTGTTGTCATCGTCTCTACCGGTTGTCTCTCTTCTCTCTTGGATTGACGAGTGCTGACCTCATTCTGTTGATTCGAGAGGAAAGAAGCTGACATATGAATGCATGCAATCTGATTGTATCTCGCTAATCCGGTACTCTGTGAATAAACTAGCACTTGGACTTTGATGATCTTCTAATGACACTTCACGGTAGAAGGCGTGTGAACCGTAGTTGACAGGCATTTTTTCGAGCATTTCACCAAAACCGTAAGTAGATCCCTCACCGGAATCCAGAACATAAAACTAAAGTCCTCTCCAATTCTCCAGGAGCACAAATTGTGCGCAAGTATATTGTAGACAATGTGGCAAACAATTTACGAGATTTGGATCATGTTGGATGACTAGGACATCGATCAAGGATTGCTTTCGTTTATTCCAAATTGCTTGACCGGTGCAAAATCGCCCTCGCGCACGATTGGTGCGGGGTTATTTGAACTGGAGAATTGACGGGAACTTTAAGATAAAAATCAGTGCTTACTAAAAACTACTTATAACACTGGCATTACAAATCACAAGAAACGAGGCCTTTTAAAGATAGGTAAAGAAGCGAGGCTGGGAGTTAGAGGAGGGAGTGTTTAAAGAGGGTCCTGCAGTGACCAGAGAATAGACTAGATACTACGACTCCCCTAAAACCCTATCCCCCTACAGTAAGACAACAGACTTCAACAGACATAGATCTTATGGTTTATCTACAGACAAGAGGTTATTGGGCTAGTTTCGGGCGTCAGCGGGCCAGGAGGGATGTCAGTCGGATGACCGGCCTCGATCCATCCACAGACGAGGTTCTTATAGTGCTCTTGGGTGGGGGCGAGGCGGACGCCGAGCGATCTGGAATGTAAACACCATTGTCCAGAGTGGTTATCTCCGAGAGCTTGGGAGAGAATATGTTGTGAGAGGATCTGCGGGTGACTCGTGGAATGTGAAGGGAATCCGCACATTATATCTCACAAAAATAGAATAGGGAGAATAGGGACCATCCAGTATATGTCTATCCCTTACAGTATGTGTACAGCTCCGATGACGATATTTATATGCACTTTTAATTGATGAAATTATAAAACAATAAGTATGATTGACATGTTGAGAATGTAGGTCTGAAACGTAGAAGTGATGTGAGTCGATCTTTTCCTACCACCCTCACCTGTTCTTTCGTTCTCCTCTTGTCGCGGATACAGATGTGTTTCCTGGTTGCTGTCGTGCAGTCGCTGCAGATTCACGATCTGGCCTGGCTCTTCGAGTTTCTCTCGCCTGAAAGAGTATCGTGAGACACAATGTACATGGACAATGTACTCATAGATGCAAGGCTTCCACCACCTTTCTCTTCCACGAGCAGATCGTAGGTGTGTAGATCGATACCAGCGTGTCCACTTCGTGCTGGGATCGACATCACACGATACTCAAATGCGTTCTGATAAACAAGACTGATAAACTAATGAACAAAAAAATGAATTACGTACGGATACGGTACGTATATAGTTTCTTTGTGTTCTCCTTGTTTGAGGCGAGTAGTTTATAGAAACCATTGTGTGAACATCAAGCGTTCATTTTGTTTTGTGGTCAATAGTCGATTTTCTCTCTGCACAAATTGAGTGCTGGCTGTGTGTAGGACGGAGTGATGAGAGTGTAGGTCTGAAAGGCATGTCGTAGTCCTGTGAGTGGTTCACCGCATAACCTTGCAAACACGAACGATCCGGTCGTCACAATGTTGTATCCCTGAATCCGGCTCCACAAATTCAGACGCTGCGCGATCAATGGCCTGACAATAATCAAATATGATACATGGCTGCGTGAAAAAATACATGTTTGATTGCTAGACGACTTGCTGGATGTTCACACAAGGTGCAAAACGATATCATGTTTTATGTTATAATTAGTGAACACTCGAACGTTGCTTATATACAACACAAACAAACGCATGATAAGAGAATCAAAGTAGGAAAAGAGAGTGAAAATAGGATAGGAGCGGGAAATAGGAAAAAAATAAATTAATAATCACTCACGGTCTCAATCTGCTTCTTCTTGTTCTTTTCCCTCCCGGTGTGAGAAGCGCGCTTCATGACAGAGTGTAGTTACTGGAATATGAATACATAATAATAATAATAATAATAATAATAATAATAATAATATTTATTACCGCGTATACTATATAGATGAACACAGGACAAACACATAATTAAAGTGAATACGGCATTGGAAAATAAATAAACACAAAAATAGGATAAAACAGATAACACAGGTTCCCAAATGAGCACTCATCTAATTTTGGACGGAGGGAACAAATGGGGGTTATCTAGAAGGTACGATTTCACTGTTTGATGTTTCGCAGATAAAATGATGTTGTTGGGGAGTGTGTTCCATAGTGCAAAAACCCTACTGAAAAACGTGCTGCTCTTTAAAGTTGTGTCAAAGCAAGGAATCAGGCGCCACCCATGAGAAACGCGAGACCGGGAAGGTACAATGTTGAAGAGGCCAGAATACTCTAGACTAGTGCGATTAGTCATAACCTTATGAATATACGCAATATCGTTTATTAAGCGTCGCTCTTCGAGCGTTTGGAGTTTGGAGATCTAATAGCTGGGGATAAGTGAGCGAGAAAAAGCCGGCACGGTGACATATTCGGCGCGTAAAATGTCTCTGTACCGACTCAATCAGATTCACCGATCCCACATATTTAGGATTCCATAATTCTGTACAATACTCAAGTTTGCACCGAAAATAGGTTACGTATGCGACTTTAAGAACAGTGAGATTGCGAGTACGATATACGCGCAGAAAGTCGTTTATGGAGTGAAGCGTATTTTGAACAATGTTGGAATAGTGATCGTCAAAGACAAGAGAACTGCTGATAGAGACGCCTAAATCCCTGACAGTATCGGCAGGGGCGAGAGTTGTGCCGTGTGCGGAATACTCATGCCTGGGATTACGACGATACGACGTCCTATATGCAATATCTGTGTTTTCTGAGTAGATATTTGTAAACCCCACTGAAGGGACCACCATGCGACTAAATCAATTGCCACTTGAAATTTATGCTGGGCGGAAGGATCATTCGCATCAAATGCGAAGGAAATTTTCAAATCATCGGCGTAAAGCGCACACTCAACATAGTCGGGAAGATTGGAGATGATATTGAACAGTATGGGACCTAGGCAGGACCCCTGTGGTACACCACAGTTGACAAGCCGTGGAGAGGAAAGCTCATCACCGACCATTACTTGTTGGCGACGGTCGGTCAAGAAACTTCTAATCCATCCCAATACGTTACCGCGAATTCCCAGCGAATGCAACTTTTTGTATAGCAAGTTGTGATTAATAGTATCGAATGCCTTCTTGAAATCAAAGTATATACAATCGATAACCATTCCATTAGATAGGTGTTTCAACCAGTGACTATGACACTCAATAAGTTGAGCGTTTGTGGATCTATTCTTGCGAAAGCCAAATTGTCTAGATGTAAGAAGCGAATTCCTCTCAAGAAATTCCGTAATTTGCTTGACGCATATGCGTTCCAGAACTTTCGCAACACTACTTATAAGGCTGATAGGCCGGTAGTTGAGTATCAACCGTATTTTTCAAAAAGGCATGCGAAATATTGTCAGGGCTCGTGTTCATTTTAGATGCTAGTTTGGAAATAGTTTTGTGTACATGTGCATACGAAATCTCAATGGTGGAGAGCTGACTGACAGCACAAAGAAGGGGCGCACCCGCAGGGATAGGACCTCGCTGCGAAAAAATCGCATCAAAGCATTCTCCGAACAGCTCCGCCTTCTCCCTCGACCCATGAATCAACTCACCCTCACGAGAGAGCGAGGCGACACCATCACCAGGAAACAGTTTGGCGCGTACATCCCGAAATAGCGCGCGCTTGTTGCTACCATTGATTAATCTCGCCTCGCGTTTGCAGTTCCAAGAGAATAAAGCCTTACGTATGTAGTTTATTTTGTGCTCTGTCCGAAGCACGGCTGGAAGGCTGTCTAATCGAATACTTAAGAGCTGAGCGTTTTAATTTGAGAATATGACCGGGAAGGTTAGTATTTTTATATGGGGGCAGAACGGGAACGTGAGTGTGGATGAGGTGTTGCATTCGCTGGTTAGAAAGCGCGGTAGCCTGTTCTAATGTCAGTCCTATAAAGGCAAATGTCCAATCAGTACAAGCAATGGTTTTGTTTATCTCATTCCAATTCGCCCTCCGATATGATTGCTCGCAGTGAGAACATCTCACTATTCTACAAATACGATATACGATCGAGAATCTGACTCTTACCTTACAGCAATTTCCTTTTTTTAAAGATAATATCTGTTGTCATTATATGATTATATATAACACAACTGTTGATAATGTAGGTAGGTCTGAAACATTGTCATGATTGTGTTTCTACCTGCTCCTCTACCTACTTCATGATGTTTCTCTTGGCGCATTCGGAGCAGAAGTGCAGAGTTTAGGTATTCATGGCTCTCTCTCTCTCACTCTCACTCTCTCCCTCCGCCTCTCTCTCTCTCAATTGCGGATGCTTTTGTTTTGTCAAGAGTCTGAAAGGGGATTTGAATTGACAATTCATGTGCTTTGACATTGATTGCTGTCTGTTTGTCTGTTTGTCAGTACAAACTACACATTCAAAATAACACAATCAAACTGATGTTCATATTTTGATTAGTGGTTCAGTATTACGTTCAGTTCTGTTACCAAGGTCGCGCTATCGGCCCGCGCGGGATCATTCGACCGCGCAATTCAATTCGCGCGCTTTGCGGTCTGATTTTAGGAAAATGAGAGTCATTTGCAAGTCAAATGAAGCAGTTCGGAGCACTTTCCAGAGTTAATAACTTTATTCAGAAATTTTCTATTTTTGTCCTGAACAGAGGCATGCTGTCACTGTTCGCTAGCTATTGTCGGCTCTTTTTGTTGGTATAGCTAATCCAAATTTTATAAATCATGAAAAACTTCTAAAATGCATAGTTTCAATCGGTGATTCAATGTTTATTTAATAACTTTTTGTTTCGGGAGGGTGAACCTCTGGGTCCTACCTACAAATTGTCGGCTCGATAATTGTGTTTTTCTCTCGGGAAGTGCTTATTTGAGCTCAAAAACATCAAAAAGTGCTTCTTTTCGACGTCATTTTGAATAGACTCACGTGTTGTTGAGCAAAATTTTCCAATATATGTGAATAGTTGAGAATGTTTGTCTGAAAAACACCTATGAATTTTATAGGTGAACTTGACATATGTAACGTATTTAGAGTTTATGTTATTAGAGTTGGATACTACATAGGATCTAATTGACACAGTGACATTTTTACATAAGAACCCGCATCGAAATTAGGTCGATGGAATAAACTTAAAAGGATTCATGTATGTGCACATACCTCGCACTGTAGTTCTTGGTTTGTCGGAGAGACGTCGTGGGTTACTGAGGTAGTACATAGCTAGCACATTTTGATCTTAAAAGCGTTATTTTCGCATGCATTCGAAGACCGGCAAGCAGTAGACATGCCTCCTATTTTATATGACCTAGTGGTTCGCGTTCCATAGAACATATACCTGCAAACTCTTTGATAGTATGAGCGAAAGAAATTCCAAAACAACTTACATTGTGGATATTTCCACGTTGTAGTATCTGATCACGAGTATTCCAGTAAGACAGATTTCTGCATTTAGACCAATTAAATAACACACTTATATGTGATGTACTGATTACTAATTTGAATCGAATAATTGAATTTTTTTTAACAAGTTTTGAAATAAAAAAGGAAACATGACATAGTGACATTACCACATTACCTACATTCGCATTTATGAAGAGTCCGATTTTTGACGATCATAAGATAGACAGTGTGTATGACTGCGATATTAAATATAGGAAAATAATGATTAGCGAAAACTTTCTAGGCAGCTCGAATTGCAGTCACAAAGGGCACATGTGGGGTGTAGACTGTGCATTCCACAAATGAAACAGAAATAGAGTGAAGGAAAGGAGGAATGACAGAATCTATCACACTTGCTACTTACACTTTTGCGCTTGTATATAAGTATAGGCAAGGGAATAGGACAAGAGAAAGGAGAAGAACAGAAAAACATGGAGAAGAGCGACATAATTTACATGATAAGTAATAGCTTCCGAAATCATTTCACAGATGTTGTCACTCGTCGTTCGAGAGGCGACAACGCGCGGTCGGCATGTCCCGCATACACATCAGAGAGTGCGTCTCTCTCTCTCTCCCTCTCTTCTCCCCCCTCTCTCTCCCTCCCTCCCTCCCACTCTCTCTCTCTTCCCATTCTCTTCTCGGGTTTTCTCTCTCATCCCTCTCTCCTCCCTCTCTCTCCCTCCCTCCCACTCTCTCTCTCTCTCACTCCCTTCTTCCAGCCTCTTCGGAATCCCACGCCGTCACCGCCGCCGTTACGAAGAGGAAGAGGACAACTGCTCCGTCTACTGCGTGGGTATACTGTACCTACCGTAACCCTAGGAATACCGTACTCTTACCGTAATTCTAGTACGAAGACAACGCGCCTCGCTCTGAGTACGAGATGGAGAAGGAGAAGAAGAGGAGTCTGCTGGGTCGGGTGAAGAAGAGGGTGAAGGCGGTGTTCAAGGGAAAGGAGAGGGAGGAGGAGGAGGTGGGAAAGGGGCATCGATTGATATTGATAGATAGTTTATGTATCACGTAGCATGATTCTCATTAGCGGTAAATTAAACTGTTCCATTTGCCCATCTTCTGAAACGTACCTGTTCTTGTAGAATTGAAACGACATATATAGCACATAGACAAAGAGCAAAATATTTTCTATATTTCACAATAAAAAGTTTTTGAAGTAGCGTACCTAGACTTGCATTAATTTCTCAAACCACTTTCTCTACCAGTCGCCGTTGTGAAACGTACTTGACGATATGATTATATGATTATATATATTTATATATATATATAATATGTATGATATATAATATATATATGATATACAATATATGTAAGATGATATATATGATATGAATGATATATAAGATTATATTATATATAATATATCGTGTTTGTTTTGAGATGGAGCAGCCTCGGACGACGCACTCTGGCCGAGTCGTGCACATTCTGCCCACACTCGCACCCGAGTGGCATGAGATGGAGAAGGTCGGAGAGAGAGAGAGGGAGAGAGAGAGAATGAGGGAGATGAGTGAAGGAGGGAGGTGAGAGAGGGAGAGGGAGGGAAGGAGTGATAAGGGGAGAGAGAGAAGGAGAGGGAGGGAGGGAGGGAGAGAGAGAGAGGAAGAGGGGGAGAGAAGAAGAGGGGTAGAGAGAAGGAGAGAGGGAGGGAGGGGTGAGAGAGAGGAGAGAAGGAAAGAGAAAGAGGTAGAGATAGGGGGGAGAAGGAGAGAGAAAGATGGAGAGAGAGAGGGTGAGAGAGAGGGAGAGAGAGAGGGAGAAAGAGGGAGAAAGAGGGTAAGGGGGAGAAAGGGAGAGAGATGAAGAGAAGAGAAGAAGAGAAAGAAAAAAATGAAATAGAGGGAGAGAAAGAAAGTTAAAGAGGAGAGAGGAGGAAGGAGGGAGAGAGAGAACAAATGAAGAAAGAGCGACATTCAGAAAATGACGTTCTTCCGCCGTTGTCTTCTGCCTTCCGATGAGAAGCTGCTTGCTATGATCAACGAGAAATATCCATTCAACGACGAACTGTGGGTGACTGTTTTCAAATTACGGTAACTTACCGCACACCGCGCTTTCCAGCATGCCGACTGACGGCGAACCGGGAAGTGGATGCACGTGGCAGGTTACTATCGTTTAATTTTCGATTTGTTGATTCAAATCAAATCAAATATTTATCCAGAATCGCTTATTCATGTACATATTGTGGTCGTCCAGGTCGTCCAGTCTTCTTGGGGGTCCAATTGACTGTAGCCTTTGCCCATCGATGGCCGTCCGCATTGTAGAGTCGTTCCGTGAACTTCCATTTCCGGTGTCGTACTTCTTGCAGAACGTCTCGTAGCCGAGTCATCTGCCGAATAGTGCTGCTCCGGATTCGGTCTCGTAGGGTGACTCCCAGCAGCTGGCGCTCCATCTTCCGCTGCGCAGTCCGTAGTCGCATCAGTTCGGTTTGGGGGAGACTCCATGTCTCTTATCCGTACGTCAAACAGGGAAGTACTCCGGCGCGAAAGACCTTCCTGCGGTGTCGCATCGGAGCTCGTCGTATTGTCAAGAAATGCTTGTGTCGTTGGAACGCGGCCCAGCCACTCTGGATGCGGCGGGTGATCTCGTCCACGTCGTTCTTCTGGCAGCTCAGCAGCCTCCCAAGATAGATGAACTCGTCCACGTATTCAATCCTCGTTCCGTTGAAAGTGATCTTCGTCTTGTTTGCATTCGTCATCACCATCGTTTTTTTTCCTGTTTACCTCCAGTCCGTACTTCTTGCTTTCCTCGGCAATGTCCTTGAGCATCCTTTCTGCCGCCGGTGCAGATTTCGCAAAGACGAGGTGTGTCAGCGAGCCGAGGTGTGTCAGCTGTTTTCCGTCGATGTCGAAGCCGGCGCTGTTGTACTTGAAGTCCAAGCCCTTGTACACCTTCGCGAGAACGCTGTTGAAGATGTAAGGTGAGAGGGGGCAGCCTTGCCGAGCTCCTTTTCCGATAGAGATGTCAGCCTTCGAATGTCGTAGTGCCACTCGCGTCTTTCCAGTAGAGTAGATCGCCTGCATCAGCCGTGTGTAGCTCGCATCCATTCCGTCTTCTGCCAGAGAGGTCCATGCGTCGTCGAACTCCACACTGTCGTACGCCTTCTTGTAGTCGACGAATATGACGTAGAGTTGTAGGTTGTAGCGGTGCGCACGGTAGATCATCTCTCGGCAGGCCAGGATTTGATCAGCACACGAGTATCCTTTGCGGAATCCCGCTTGCTCCGGCGGTTGATGGTCTTCCAGGGTCTTCTGTGTTTGTGCGAGTATGCATTTGACGAGCAGCGTGCGAGTATTATTGATTGATTATCAGAAACCACTGTGCTGGATGTACGCTGGAGACGAGCGCAAGAGTGGAAGAAAGCCAGACGGAGCATACATGTGAGGGTTACGGTACTTTCAATTTACTACGGTAACCAGTAACCAGGTTCTTCTCTCACCTCGGTTTTCTCGCGTCGACCGAGCCGGAGCCGGTTCCCGAATACACGGGAGTTCGCACAATGGACGAATTCCGGGAGGAGGTACTGTCTACTGTACTCGGACATCGGGTTACTGTACTTTCAATTTCCGTGTCACGATGGTTTCGCTCTCTTCCACGAGATTCACAAGGAGTGGCAGGGAGGGAAGAGGACGAAGGTAATGGTTCTCTCCCCCTCTATTTCTCTCTCTCTCTCTCTCTCTCTCTCTCTCTCTCTCTCTCTCTTCCATCTCTCTCTCTCCCTCCCTCCTTCCCCCCTCCCTCCCTCCCTCTTTCTAGCTCACTGCCCGTCTCCGCATAGCCCATGAGGACTGGTCGAATCCCGATCCCTCCAAGCGCACGGACATCGTGTGGGTTCTGGGTGAAACAATCAAATACGTTTCACGAAACCATGAAATACACTATTTATTTGTGACTATATTAACCGCACAGCTTATACCGCTGACGTAAACAATATGAACAAAGATCATTTATCGATTATCTTACCTACTTTCTAACTGTAGTGCGACCCGCGTCTTCTATGGTCCTTCCTGTCGGCCGATGGTCGATCCGCCTGATACGGTACAGGTACTGTAGGGGTACTGTAGTGGGATACGGTATTGTGAATTGCAGATCGCGTACGGGCAGTTTCTGGCCGAGTTCAGCAGCGTCGCGGAAATGGCCAAGGTGTTCAGGGTAAGTCTCTCTCTCTCTTTCTCTCTCTCTCTCTCTCTCTCTCTCTCTCAAGACCTGACTATACCAGTAATTCCGAACTACATACTTTCACCTACTCCTACTTCGAACTACTCTGTTTCGCAAAACTATGACACTTCATTTTGAGTCACTGACTTCCTACCATCGAGATCCGAAGCTTCACTCGTTATTTGCAGGCCAACATCCGTTCGTCTCCCATTTCGATCTTCAAGATAGGCGATTTCATCATCCGCCCGAATGTGGAGAGTATGGAGGAGAACATGTGGGAGAACCTGATGGAGGAGGAGGATGTGATGGACGAATAGAGAGGGAGAGAGGGAGAGAGGAAGAGAGAGAGGAAGAGAGTGAGAGAGAGAGAGAGTGAGAGAGAGAGAAAGAGAGGGAGGAGATATACTTACGACTTATTACTTAATACTTACATGTTCATACTGTATTTCTTTTGTCAACTGAATGTATTGGTATTACAATAAACTCTGTCAGCTATCAAACGTCAATGTTCTCATTCTCACTCACAAGAACTAGTGTTGGTTTTGGTTACAACAACGTCCTTATTTTTTTGAATTGATTTACTGCCGATATCAAGAGTACAACAACGGAGATGAAACACAAAGGGTTTAGTCTGCGTGAAGTATCTGTCGGTGGTTCCTTCTTGTCGGCATCCGACTTGTAGGAGGGGTGGTGTCCTTGGTCTCACGCTTAGGTCGACGTCGCGACAGCCATTGTAGAAAGTGTACTCGGCGGGTTCAACTCCGTGCTCCGAGGATTCCTCAAAATCCAAAGCCAGCAGCGAACATGTAGCGGGTACCGTTGATCCAGCAATTCTCCACGTAGACCGGGCTTGGCGGGTTTGACGGGGAAAATAAACTGGGGGACCGACCACTCGTGGGCAGGGGAAGATGATGGAATCTGTCCTTATTTTGTCTGTGTTTTAATAGCTATTTCACATTTCAAAAAAAAGTTTTATTACAACTGAAATGTCAAGAAAGAACACTGCACACACAAAAATTATTAAGATTATTAGGGGCGGAATTCGAAAAATTATTATATCATACGCTAACGCACAATCTACACAAACAAGTCACAAAAACTGCGCAGAGAGTTTGTACTTTGTACAACGACGGAGTGAGTTCACTGGAAGAGAGGCAAACGGTTGGGGTGAAGTAGATCGACAATCAATCGATAATCGATATCACTGCTCGTGCTGCTGTCTGGCGAGTTCGGCCCGGTATTGCTGCACCTGCGACCTCAGCTGAGCCAATTCGCTCTTCAAGTCGTCGTTTTCGTTCTCCAGAATCTGGAAGAGCATTGATGAGAGAGATATAGAGGGAGATAGAAAGTGAGATAGAGAAGGAAGAGAGAGGGGGGGAAGAGAGAGAGGGGGGGGAAGAGAGAGAGGGGGGAGAAAGGGAGGTAGGTAGGGAGAAAGAGAGAGAGAGAGAGAGAGAGAGAGAGAGAGAGAGAGAGAGAGAGAGGAGAAAGGGAGGGAGAGAGAGAGAGGGGAGAGAGAGAGGGAGGGGGGAGAGGGAGAGAGAGAGAGAGAGAGAGAGAGAGAGGGAGAGGGAGAGAGAGAGAGAGGTGTCCATACCTGCACTCGCCGACTCCTATACTCGAACACTGCCCGTCTGTTGGCCCGGCATCTCTTGGCCGCTTCGTTGTTCCGCCGCCGCCGCTCGCAGTACGTGGGCTGGAAAGGAAACAGTTGTTAATTGATTAGAAATCGATCGATTGATTAATTGTTTTCTTGATTGAGTGATATATCGATTGATTGATTGATCGATCGATCGATTGCTTCCCCACCCACCGTGCCCTCCTCTCCACTAGCAGTGGGCGAGTGGCTGTCGTATGACATGCTGTCGGAATCCGACCGAGAGGAAGTGGACATGGTGGACGAGGAACACGGCTCTTGCTGGAAGAGAACAAGATTAGATTATCGATTTATCGATTAATTGACTATCATGTATCGTCTTTTCTGCTCTACGTTTCAGTTGTTGCTTCTAGAGAATCATGGCTCTTGCGGCAATAATCAAACTGTCATATGTTTTTATTCTATCACATCATTTGTGTACATTATGGTCAAGAAGCCCGCGACAACTGTAAAATTATGTATCGACTCAATTTCACTGTATAAAGAATGTATAACTCACTTTGACACTCCTCGGCGGACTGGCGAGTCGGCTCTTGAGCTCCGTGTTGGTCTGGATGATGGTGGGCGAAGTACGACGGGCAAGGAGGGCAGAGAGGAGGGAGGGGGGACGGTCACCAGCTGGAAGAGGGAGGGTGAGGAAGGGAGAGAGGGAGGGAGGGAATTGAAAAGACATATCTCAATTCGTATGGTATGTATTAGGAGACTTTGGATTTGATACTGGTTTATCGTGTTGTCAGAAGATGGCTGAGCGAGGTACAAGTGAGGGAGGGAGGGAGAGATAGACATAGAGAGAAAGAGAGCGTCGAGAGAGTGAAAGAACTCTGTATCACCGAGATTTGCACAGCCCCATTCCTATTTCGATCGCACGCGCATGAAACACGCACTGCATAATATTTGTTTAGTCTTTCTTTGCTCTAATCTCTAATCTCCAACAGGTTCGAATTTCATGCGAATACGGTCACCGTTCGCCTGGTTTAATCTGCTCTATATAGTACAACAGCCGGCGAGAGAGTGGAGAGAGAGAGTGGAGAGTGAGGAGAGCGCAGACAGCGAGAGAGTGGCGAGAGAGCGCGCGAATGAGAGAGACAGGAGTCCGGGTCACAAAGTGCGGCGCGACCGTAATCGGACCGGAATGTGGCAGGGTGAATAGTGAAACAAAAGAGTAAAGATAACAAACAAACAAACACACAAACAAACAAACAAACAAACCTTGCTGAACGACTCCATGCCTCCGGATCACTCCCGCCTCGGTGCCCTCTCCAATCGGAATTTCTGGCTGGACGATCAGAGGGGGCAGCATGGGCAGATTCGGAAGGGGCAGCTGCATCCCGCCCATCGAGGCCCCGCCCATCGAGGCCCCGCCCATCGAAGCCCCGCCCAGCGATCCGTTGACGAGTACGCTCTGCTGGGCGAGTAGGTTGACTGGTTGGAAGGCGGATGTGGAGGAGAAGATGGAGGGCCGGAGCTGGTTCTGGAGGGCCTGCAGCTGGCACATCTGCAGGTGCGGCGGCAGGGCGGAGGCAGTGGGCAGGGAGGGGGGCTGAACGGGAGCGAGTTATGACATACAGTGAACTAGTATACTCTAACTCTAGTACAGAAAGATCTCCTGTTGGCACGTGGACAGTAGGACAAAGTCGCATGCATTGAATAATTGAACTTCACTGAATGTGAGGGTGTTGCGGTACATAGGTGGTATGTTAGGTTGTATTCATCAACCCACCGTGGCTATTCCCCCCGCTGCCGTGTGTTGCTGGGCGGGCATCGCCGCCACGCCAGTCGGCACGTGCAGACGGGACTCCGACACCGTCCGGGACTGAACATATTTACATATGTAATAATGTAATTGTAACAATTCGTATTTATGTACTTGTACTAGTATATTAAACTTTCTACGATCCACTCCGCAATGAGGGCTACCTTTACGTTATTAGTATAATAAAATAACATTGTAAGTAACAAAACAATGTTGTATAAGAATAATGTGTGCTTCAAACGTACCTGGAATGGTGTGTGATCGAGCTGCGCCTTGAGCCTCTCGTTTTCGGCCGCCAACTCGCGCAGTTTCTTCTCCATCTCCTGAAAATGAATTGTGTGAGTTGTGGAGAAGTTTTGGAAATTGGAACGCCCCGAACTCGCTAATTTATTATCCCACACCAGCGTTTTATGGGTAAGTCCCAGGAGAGATTTCTTGTGAGACAAAAGAGCGAATCGGCGTTCTCCTTTTATGCAAATTCCGGATTTCACTTTCGAATCTGGGGCGGGAGAGAGAGTGTGGCGGGCGGAGAGAGCGGCGAGAGAGCGCGAGAGTGAACGTAGTCTAGACGACTTTCCATTTCACCCGATCTATGACCTCAATGGGCGAGAGAGCGCGGGTAATTGAGAGGCACAGAGAGCGAGGGCAGGTGAGAGTGCGTGCGATCAGCGGAGTGCGCAGAGCAATACGAAAGCGAAATTTGCATGAATTTTGCCCTCGATACGAGTGCACAAAAGGTGCAAGCGTGACCTAATATAGATAGATGAGGTATAGAACAGGACCCGAAAGACAGGTGAATCCGAAATCGAAAAGAATCCGTACAAAGTGTGAGGTAAAAAACCCAATCATAATATCACAAAAAGATCAACTAGAACCCGAAAAGACGGAGAAGATGCTCACACAGTCGTTGATCCTCCTCTTCTCCCTGCTCCTCCGCGATGCCTCGTTGTTCTTCCGACGACGCTCCCAGTACTCGTCGTCCTTCACCTCAGACACAGAGTTCCTGGCAAGGGGAACAAGTAAAGTAAACAAACAAGTAAACAAGTAACACAATAAGTACGTTTATTATTAAAATCTTTTAGTTGACATGAGCGCCCCTGGGTAGTTGTCTGCACTAGAGAGATGGAGAGGTAAGTACGTTCCAGATTTACAAACAAGTAAACAAACAAGTAAACAAGCCCACCTCCTGCTGTGGGGGGAGCTGCCGGCCGATGAGTGGGAGGTGTAGTCGGCAGTACACACGCGGAGAGACATGTCCGGAGACGAGGACATGGCTCTGAAGGAAATTGAAAATTAGAATAAAGGAAGATTCCAGGACTCTATCGCGGCACGAGGATGATGATAGGATAGAAGACAATCGAATAATTGTGTAAAAGATTCTAGGATGTGACGCGGCACGTGATTGTTGGCATGAAAAAATGGATAAACAGGCAATCAGAATGAAATACGAACAAGAGGACAATGCATATGAAACATCACACACGAATAGTTGATCTGCCGAGGGTGCGTCTCTCCCTCTCTCTCTCTATTCGGGTCGTGTGTGTGGGTGCACTCACTCGCGTGTCGTCCCTAGTGGGAACACCTGCAATCCCCCCTCCCCGATGCCCCCAGGGCGAATAGCCGGTCAGCAGAGAGAGCGGAGGGCGCAGACAGAGAGACAGACGAGAGAGGGGTCAGCGCCGGAGAGAAGGCAGACAGTGTGAGGCTGAACCGTTGGACGCGCGAACCGGTTCGGCGTGAACGGAGAAAGTTTCAAAAGTGTCGGGTGCGCTAAGATGAAGGGTTCCGGAATAGGGGAGGGAGTGATAGCGAGTTTTCAGTTTTGTTAGGAATTGTGAAGGTGGTATATATGTAGAAATGTAGAATGTGGCATTGTGAATTCCTTGGCGATGATTCAGCCATGGAAAAGCAACAAGCGAACACCCACACACACCAAAACATACTGCGCATTCCTTTTTGCCATCGTCTTTACAGTATTACCATTATGAAATTCATATGACAAGTTGCTAGTTTGAAATTCGGCATAAGAAGTAACACTTACGAAATTGAAACGTTCGATGATTCAACTATTCAACTTACGTGTTGTTGTCCGAAATCACAACATTTGCTTTGCACTGTACTTGAGAAAGGAAAAGATTATCTAAAGAGACGGCATAAAGAGGGAGAGAGAGATAGAGAGATAGAGAGATAGAGAGATAGAGAGATAGAGAGATAGAGAGATAGAGAGATAGAGAGAGAGAGAGAGAGAGAGAGAGAGAGAGAGATCCAGCCGAGCTTGGGTGCAAGAGCATAGTAGCAGCCGGCTGGGCCCGGCGTTCACTCTGACCCAGTTCGCGAGTCCGGATCCGGCAAGCCGCGACCGGTCCATACAAGGCAGGCCAGACGAGGGAGGAGAGAGCGCAGCGAAACGAGAGACGCAGACGCTGGAGGAAGGAGAGAGTGGGGGAAGGAGGAGGGCGCAGACGCGGCCGGCTGACCCTGACTCGAACTCGTTGGCGAAACGGGATCTCCGGGAAAGTGAGAGGAGGCAATCGAGTGAAAGGAGAGAGAGACAAGGAGAAAGGAATTGCGTCGAAAGGAAAACGGACAGGGCTGACCTGATGTGTGTCCGCTTGCAACATAGAGAGAGAGATAGAGAGAGAAAAGAGAAAAGAAAGAGAGAGAGAGAGAGAGAGAGAGAACGGTCAGAAAGTGGGTAGCTAATTCAAACTGAAAAGGATGAAGAATAGAGTTTCAAAAGTTCAAAAGTATCTAATTAATATACAATACACAACACACATGTTGCCAGTAACCACCAGCAGGCGGCGTGGGTGTGATATGCAAATGCGGGTGGCTTAATCTAGGGGTGGCACTAGGGGTAAACAAGGTCAGCTGCCTTCCCTTCTTCATATCTCGCGCGCCCTGGCACCAGCCTCCTGCCACACTGCCAAAACAACCACAGAGTACACAAGCTAGAGAGAGGGGGGGGGGTCAGATGAGGTCAATTCAAAGGCGTCAATGGGAGGGGAGAGAGAGAATTGCCACCAATAAGCAGGGTGTAAACAAGTGTCATAGAGCAATATGAGACCGAGAAGAGAATAATATTGTTTCCCTGAATTAGAAGGAATTCTGATGTCATATTTAGTGTAACATTACGTTTGATTCTCATTTTGATTGCGAAAACATTGGTGAATGGTGTGAAAATTTGTAATATTACCTGCAAAATGATAACATCTGGAAACAGAAAACTACAAAAAGTTACCTAGCACATAGTCAACGAATAGCGTCAATGAGGAACCGTCGGAACAGGTTGGATGAAGGTATAATGGGGGAGAGTAGGCAGAGAGAGAGAGAGAGAGAGAGAGAGAGAGAGAGAGAGATTACGGGAGACAGAGTTGTACTATGCATGTGAATGCGGCCTGAATTCAGTACAGTGCCTGTACTTGCAGTGTAGTAATTCGTATTCCCATCCCCTTTTCCACTCTCTAATCAGTAAAGTTTTGCAAGTGTTTACGAGAAAGACGATAAGAGATGATAATACGAGGAAGTGAGCTGAATTCTGAATTTATTTTCAAACTAGTTGTTGTCAAACAAACTATTTGTTTTCTGCCACATCCACATGCCATTTAGAATCTGGTACACACAATCATATAGTTGGGATCTGAAAATGGCTAGAAAATGGCTAGACAAGTTTGATTCTGGTGAACAAAGAGACAAACAAAACACTGCGCGGAAGAAAATGAGTGTAATCTGACAGATGTGCGAGGATAATTGGTAGATCTCTCCATTGATCTCACCCTATTGAGACATCCTTAGAGTGGGAGAGAGAGAGAGATAGAGAGATAGAGATAGAGAGAGAGAGAGAGAGAGAGAGAGAGAGAGAGAGGGAGAGAGAGCCTTGACCCTCATTGACCTTACACGGCTGTTGCACGTGGCAAGTGTCTGCCAGACATCAAAGCGTCTCATCTTCCAAATCCCGACACGAGTGGAAGTGAGACATCTGCGGTTGGGCAACTCCAAGGTGAACGCACGCACTTTCTTTGAACTCGCCGACAAATGCGGTAATTTTTTCTCGAATCTACAGATGGTCCAGTAATAGACTCGAAATTACCATGACAATGATTTACATGCGTA
Organism: Rhabditoides inermis; assembly: GCA_963966185.1. Lineage (NCBI taxonomy): Eukaryota > Metazoa > Nematoda > Chromadorea > Rhabditida > Rhabditidae > Rhabditoides > Rhabditoides inermis. The sequence continues at coordinate 131,411 of CAWZYM010000312.1, forward strand.
GAAGCAGTAATCTAGGAGTCAACAGCTGTTTCCGGGGACTCGATGACAGTCATTTAGTCTGGCTTTTCGGGTCACGCTCGTAAAAATCAGGGGAAAAGCAGCTGCTGCTGGGAATATGCTAATTAGCATGTGAAATCGAGCCGTCAAGAAATGAGGTCACGCTTCACATATCGCTCCGGGTGCAAACAACAGAGAGGTACACAAATAAGCTAGTTTATTGCTATTGACAATCAGTATACCGCGTAACCCGTTCTACAAGCAACTTCTCTCGCTCTCTCTCTCTCTCTCTCTCTCTCTCTCTCTCTCTTTTTGAGCGAACAAAAATACCTAGACATATTGAGAACCTATTGCACATGAGACCCTAGAGTTGTACGAATTCACAAAACGTAATCTATAAAGGTAAAGGTAGCCCCCAAATTACTCTGCGAAGGGGATCGAATGAGATCTGATCTCTACAGCCGGTTGACTTGTGGAGCGCTAGCCTTCTTGGAGAATGCAGTGAAGAGCATGACTCGATTCTTGGACGCCGTCGCGTTGACCAGAGTCCCACCGACTTTCGACGGACGGAAGCGACGCTGAAAGAAAATGATTCTCGGAGAAGGAGATTCATCCAATTAGCGGCACGATTCCACAGTGAACTGAGTAAGTGGAAATGAAACGTATTCATAGAGGGGAGGAGCAAAGATTGAGATTGAACACAAATTTACACTGCGCCGAAGTGAACTGCGGTTCTTCTTATCGATGAACACCTGATTGATTTTCGTATTAATACAACTTATTAGAATGAATAAAAAAACTTGTAAAAGTACTCACTCGGTTCTTCTGATCGCTGACGCGTTCGATGATCGAGTTGGAAATGCACCTGAATAGATTACGGTAAACCAATACAGTATACCTAACACTACAGTATTCTACCGTAACCTCACCATACAAGCGACACAGCCATGAGCAGTCCCCCACCCCCGAACACTGCCCAACGAGGAACGCCCATCACTTTCTAAAAGAAATCGATTAATTAAATATTTTCATTTTCCTTATCGTCCAGCGTTTGACATTTACCCCCAGTTTTTCATACCACCATTTTCTGCATTTTTGGCGGGGGTCATCGACATTTTTCTCGGCGAAAGGAAAAGAAAGACAAGGCCACTCCCCAGGGACTACTCTTGCTGGTCGCGAGTCAAACGAGTAAAGTAATGTCATCCCCTTCTCTCTCTCTCTCTCTCTCTCTCTCTCTCTCTCTCCTAACCCCCCCTCTCCAGTTAGTAGTACCAGTTAGCGGACCAACCACACGACGCGGTGTCTCACTCGTCTCTTGCCGCGAACCTGCTGCTGTTGTGTGTGCAGTCTCTCGGCCGAGTCGTGGATGGCTTGCAGGATGGCCTGTCTGGCGGATAGACGCGCGGGAAGGAGGGAGGGGAGGGAGTGGTGAGAGAGACGGTGCAGGGTGCCACTGAATGAGACATGTTGCCATACGTTTCAGGTTGATAATAACATGGTGATAGAGAGTGTTTGAATAATATGTCATTCTACTGATCATTCTGCTTCATTGTACAGAACTGCTGCTAGCCATTGAAGTTTCAATGTGGTCATACGTTTCATGATGATAGTAACATGGTGTTGGTGTTGGTCATTGTTTATCCAATGGCCATACGTTTCTGTTCCCTAATAACATGGTCTTGAAGACTGTTGACACAATATACTTGTTGATTTTGCATTCACAAATCATTATTTGCATTGTTTCAATGTTGAGTGAGATATGTTTCAGGTTGACAATATAAAATGGTGTGAAGAGGCTTGAACTAATGCGCCCCGTTAAGTCCTTCTCGAACATAACATTACATAACTTCGAAAGAGAACAATACACAACTCCACGATCTTCTCCCTCTCCCTCCCCTCTCTCTCCCTCTCTCCCTCTCTCCCTCTCTCCCTCTCTCCCTCTCTCCCTCTCTCCCTCTCTCCCTCTCTCCCTCTCTCCCTCTCTCTCTCTCTCTCTCTCTCTCTCTCTCTCTCTCTCTCTTCCCTCCCTCTCCCTCTCCCCCTCTCTCCGTCTCATCACCCACCCGAACTGAGTGATGAGAAAAGGCGCGCGTCGACGGTGCGGCGCCCACTCACTGCAAAGAAAGGGTAAACTACCGAATTCCTACTCTCTGTTTAGCGCTCACTCTCTTCCCAACTGCATTCGCGAATACCCAAAGCATTCGAAAGCCGACGGAACACCGAACACGGTTGGAAAAGTGCGGAAGGGTTTGAATAAAGCTCTTTCGAACAGACTGATCACACGTCAGAAGTGAAAACATCTCACCGTATGTACACGACGAGCATGTCGCCTCCCCATCTGTCGAAAAGACGCCGGGCGAATTCAAAGGCGGCCGCCGACAGCGAGGGAGGCTCGTGGTGCGCCAGAGACGGCACGCACGCAGTCAGACTAGAAGACTCTCTCTCTCTCTTTCTCTCTCTCACTCTCCCTCCCTCCCTCTCTCCCTCTCTTCTCTCTTTCTCTATCTCTCTTTGACTACTGATTACTGATTGCTGTTACAACTTTTAAATCAACTTTTTTTTATTTGCATACATTGGTTATTCGCAGTGCCCTATGATGTGTGTTTTCCCCCAGTGTTTTTCGCACGGCTTCTCCCAACAACAGACCACTTTGGCATAGCCCGTAAAGTGGCCACTGGAGACTCTAGAAGTCAGGCGAGAGAGAGAGAGAGAGAGAGAGAGAGAGAGAGAGAGAGAGAGAAGACGAGAGAGGGGGGGGGGAGGGGGAAGAAACCACAAAAACCGTCTTAGTAAACAATGACGCATGTCTTGGTTTCAACAGTCGCCGGGTAATTGGAACCAAAACGAAAAGATGAAAGCTGAAGATGAAAATGCACAATTAACTCCACAGGATCTTCTAAACTGTTTGGCACGTCGTGTGCAAAAAACTGGCTTGCGCGCATGCTGAAATCCTAACTTTTGAAAGTTGAACTCAGTTATATACTATAAAATATCACTACATTTTAAAATCATAAAACTGGTTTTGTAAACAATACCCCAAAAACTGGGGAAGAACGCCCACCTGGTTATGCTGGTCACCGGCACAACGGCGACAGCTACCCGCGCCGGCCCGAGATGCGTCGTCAGGTTGGCCTTCCTGCAACGACCAGCGATCGCTCACCAATGGTCAGTTTTGTGAGATCTTCACAGACACGAACTCATTATGAAAAGATGTAGACACGATGAGATCTAGTGGCATTTAGCACTCTACTGCATGTGTGTGGCGCAATTGTTTCAATTGTAAATGATCTCATGAAAAGATGTTTCATACCTAATAGATGTGGCGATGAGTTCTGCTTCGGTGCGCGACAGAAGTCCGCCAGGGTCACAGAGAAGAGGGGTCTGCACAGAGGAAAACAACTGTTATGTAGAGTACAGATCCCCAGAAAAATTCTCAGAAAGTCCTTTTTTGTATCATAAAGCGGCTTTTTGATACACAATCGAGTCTGACCTCGCCTTTATTATTACGCGGATCGACTAGATCGTAATGCAAGATCATCTTCTGGTACTCATGAACTCACATTATGATAATTCGTCTGGCAGAAGAGTGTGTGCTGAGGGGTGTTGAACATGGGGAAATCACAGGGTCCATAGCTGGTGAAAGTCGGATCGACAGGCGACGGAGAAGTGGGGAGAAGGAAGAGAGAGGGGAGGAGGAGCAGAGACACCCGTGTCATGCGTGCACTGAAGAACATAAACGATAACCATACTAAAGCAATGAACATATTTCATACAGAAAATGAAGAAAGAAGAATAGTTGTCGGTTTTTGTGTTTGTGAATTGTGAACTGCGCGCATTCTTTGGACGGACAGAGATTACAAACAAAACAACGGAGCTGGTGGAATTGGATTTGGAGCAGTCGGAACACGGCGTCAAAACGAGAGAGCCAGACAAGAAGTCGAGGCGACTGCAGAGACGAGAAAAGACACACACGCACACCACAACACTGCACTACAGGACACGACGTGACGAGAACTATGAATTTTTGAAAGCGTCGTCCAGACATGAGTCAGTTCTCGAATGTTCTGGGTACGCAAAACACAAATGTGCTACAAAAGGAAGAGAGAGGGCGTATTTTGGAAGAATTTCGGACACGAACGCCGCGTGTTCCATTATTCATCGCCATTTTTCCCGACAACGAATTCGAGAGAGAGAGAGAGAGAGAGAGAGAGAGAGAGAGAAAGAGAGAGAGAGAGAGAGAGAGAGAGAGAGAGAGAGAGAGAGAGGCAAAGGGCAGATTTGTCAATGTGCCGGCTCGAGCCAGCTATTTTGCATATCACTCATAGCCTATGTGTATGGGAGGGGTATGGGCGGCTATGGAAACTGGAGTGGGCCATTTATATGGACACCTTGCCCAAATTGCGGGGGGCGGAGGAAATCCTGGTCTGGAACCGCTTACTCCGGAACCCGGAAGGTCCGCCGGACCTATAGGACAAGGACCAGTGGGGGTTATGCCAACCGAATTATGGGAGGAAAGGTGGGAAGGGGGCTGATTGGAGAGAGAGAGAAAAAAGGGGAGACTACCGTGGTAAGTGGCAGAGAAACTGCCATGGTAAGTGAGCCAATCGGGTCACGCCGGAACGAGAGAGAGAGAGAGAGAGAGAGAGAGAGAGAGGGGGAGAAAGAGGGAGAATGAGAGAGAGGGAGAAAGAGAGAGAGAGAGAGAGAGAGAGAGGAGTTGTATATGCTGTGAGAATGAGAAAGGAATTGCTGGGTTCGCAGCTTCCTGCGAGTGTTGATTGGACAATAGTTGGGTAGGAGTTGGACAGGGAAGTGGGTTGGCGAGGGAAGAGGGGTCGGAAGGAAGTGGCGCCCTTTGGACGCGCGCCTTCTTTGGTTATGCTCCGACATCTATTTATCATAGCGAGGGGCTGACGCGTGGCGGGGGGATCTCACAAAAAGAGAGGGAGGGAGGGAGGGAACGAGAGAGAGAGAGAGAGAGAGAGAGAGAGAGAGAGAGAGAGAGAGATGGAGAGGATATCGGGAAATGAAGCTCCTCTCCATGGAATTTTTGAAACAACGCAGGAGTGCCGTGCAAATGTCAACTTTTTGACGGAGTGCCTCCTACGCACTGCTCAACTGGCTCGCGTCACAAGAAAACCACATAATTGCGCTTGTTGGCCCACAGCTCTTGTCGTTGAAAAGAAACTGAATGGCTCCACAGTCGCACGTTTGACCGCAACAATTTGAGATGAACGTTGAAGTTGGTTAGTGATTTTTGGACGTATAAAATGTATCTTGAAGCATGGAAGGTGAGGAAGTTCGCGAGAAGTAGAAAACAATGCGAACATGTAGCCCCTTCTCCGCCCGCGCGATCTTTTCTCCATTCGCCCGAATGACCACGTCTTGCGAATAAAACACGAGAAGACGATGCACGAGTTGCAAAAGATGAAGAAGTGAGGTGAGAGAGAGAGAGAAAGAGAGAGAGAGAGGGTTGCGACCTTCCGGGTCTCCCTCTCAAGCAATCTGAATATCGGATCGCCACAACTTTTAATTTGCCACACTCGGCCACTCTAGATGGGAAAGTGTGGTGGTGAGACGAGGGCAGTCTCGAGAAGGGTTTCTGACGTGGCCGTTCGGACTTCATTGTCTCCTCTCTCTCTCTCTCTCTCTCTCTCTCTCTCTCTCTCTCTCTCGGGTGTTCAGGAGATGTGGTAGCTGAAGCGTGAGCGTATTGTCCCTCCCACTCCCTCTCCCCCCTCCTCTCTCTCTCTCTCTCTCTCTCTCTCTCTCTCCGTCTTCCTCTCTCCCTCTTTGCCACTCCCTCTGCCACTCTCAAATGACACTTTTTGACCCATTGTGTCTGGGGGCTTCTGCCGAGGAAACACATGAAGCAACTGCCGCACGCCCAAAAAGTGTGGTTGATTGAATAGGCCTCGTTTAAGACGGAAGCTTGTTTTCGCATGTTTGTTGCCTCTTGAGTGGAAACATTAGACTTTTAGACATCGGAAAACTTTCCGCTGTCCTAATCCGGTCATGAATCGAGATAGAGAAAGGCCTATTGTTTCATCCGGCCAGGTAATTGCGGATTTGCGGGAACCGGACGATTTGACGGGAGGGGATATCCTATTTTCACGTTCGACCCGCCCCTTTGCGCGAGAATCGCCATTGTTTCCACCGTCGTTTCAAGAGTGATCGGACGAGAGAGCGGGTGATTCGAAGAGGGTGCAGACAGTGAGAGCATGAGAGGTTCGGAGAGAGTGTGATAATCGGCGAGAGAGGTGAGAAGGGGGGAGGGGAGGACGGGATTTCGACGCGCTATCAAAGGACCAGTGATATCAGTGCTAGTCGCGGCTGATAGCAACATCACAGTACGGTAGCTAGCGCACTCGGGACACTGTCGATTTATTACCCGGCTAATGCATTGTTTCCATGAATCGTTCACTGTTGTTACCTTGGTTCAGCTTCTATTCGTGTATTGATCGATCCATTTCCTCTTTTACAGTACAGTACTCTCATTTGCATGTTACAGTATGCTGCTTCGGCTAGCAGTCCTATCTTGCGTTGCGGCGAGCGCGTGGGCGGCCTCTTGCGGCGGATCCGGCATACCCTTCCGATTCGAGGTACTGCATTGTTATTTCAAACCAGTGAAACAACTTGCATATTGAATGTTGAATGAGTAATGTTCTGTTCCACGATAGTCAATACGATTCAGAGTTGCCTGCTAACTATAGCGTTGTTTGATCGCATCCGTTTTCACTTTCCGTGAACAAGAATGAACTGGATAGTGCCTAATCTGTGATAAGTTCGAGAGAAAAGCAAGAAACAATCCCGACACCGGATTTTCTCGCGCCGTTCGAAATTCGTGGCCGCAATTAGGTCAATTCGCGACATGAAACATGGAAAGGATTTTACGAACCTCGAAACGCTTGAATGTCTCGTAAACTGACAACTACAACATTCATTGTTCACAAAAAACATACTAAACAACCAAAAAACTAATGTTTATTCGGAATACGCACAGGGAATTCATGAGAGAAAACGTTTTCAAAATCCACTTTGCAGGTGCTTCCCTCTGGTACGCCGGTGCTCGGATGCGCATCGCCCCAGTGTTTCGGAGCGGAGAACGGAGGAAGGGACATCATGCACGACGCAAAGTTCAACGTGCGTTCTCTCTCTCCCTCCCTCTCTCTCTCCCTCTCTCCCTCTCTCTCTCCCTCCCCTCCCTCCCTCCTCCCTCTCTCTCTCTCTCCCTTTATCCTTCTCCCTAACTGTCCCTCTCTCCAGCCCGGACCCGATGGAGAGGACGGCTTCTTCCGCGAGGGCGACCTCAGCAGGACTAGGGGAAGGTGAGCTGTGGTACAAACAAACGATACAACACTACAACACAATACAGATAAACATCACAAAATAGTACACAAATGTGGGTCTGGGAAGTACACAAATGTGGGTCTGGGAAGTGCATAAGTATTCTGCAAGATCAGACACCTTGCGTTCAGATGGCGCGACGCCCCGGCGCAGATCGCCGACTGTCCGGCCTCGTTCTCGTCCTCCTCCTGCTCCTCCGCCAACCAGTGGGTCGGAGGGTTCAACGCCGGACGCGACGGAGAGTGAGTGCGGGGGGGGAAGGGGCAAGTATTCCGAACGACGGGAAGTTACTGATTATATTTACCCACGGGAATAGGCGATTGGGACGATGGAAGATCGGATGAGCTTGAAAGATTCGAGACACTGATCATATTTTCCAGTCTCCAGCTGCAGTGCTGTCACTATGACGGTCTCCGACTGTCCACTGAAGTCGGACGCCCCATCGTTCACGCTGGAGAGGTGTACTCGGGAGGTGAGCACCTTCTCTCTCTCTCCCCTCTTTCTCTCCCCCTCCCTCCCTCCCTCCCTCCCTCTCTCCCTTTCTCTTTCTCTCCCTTTATCTTTCTCTCCCTCTCTCTCCCTCTCTAATCCCTCTCTCTCCAGGTGAGGTGATCCGCGATGGTCGCCAGACTGGCTTTGACCTTATTGCCAACGTGAAGAAGATCTCCTCCTCCGATGGGAGCATCGCGTACGAGCTGACAGTGCGCAGGATGACCTGCCTCCCCGATCCGCCAGAGGACGTCAACGATGGTGGGTATGGGTGTTCATTGAGACTGTGGTGCACTAAACCACGCGTTCTGTTTCTGTCCGGTTGTTTGTTTACTAGAAGGTTTCAAATAACAATTTGTAACAAATCTCTTTCCAGTCGGCCTCGACTCCCCCTCGGACATCACTCGCATTCTGGACAAGGCGGCAGAGGACCCCGTGCAGCAGCTCAGCCCCGAGAGCGGGTACGCCGGAGCTGGGGGGAACGGAGGTAAGCAGATCTCTCGCTCTCTCTCTCTCTCTCTCTCTCTCTCTCTCTCTCTTTCTCCCCTCTCTCTATGTTTCTTTCGCTCTTCCTCCCAATTCCTAAAAAGGAGATAAGAGTGATGCCTACCTCGCAGGTGCTGGTGGCTACGCGGTCGCCCCGCAGAACCCGCCCGCTGCCCCGGCTACCCAGGACGCGTACGTGCAGGTAGGACTTATCACTTATCACATCCTTCAACCTACCTGTATCACGGACGACGATCGTTTTGAAAACGACAGAAGAAGTTGGTGCACGATATAGATTACCCTGGTTCCTGGGTAATCTCATTCTCATACTTACCCTTCCGCCTCTCAAATCTCAAATTCACTCACTCGATACGACTGCTTCATTCCGCAGAGCACCTTGTCCTTGCAGGTCGGTGAGCAGGTTGTCCCGGTGACCCAGCCCGGCTACTACTACCCCGTCGCCTCCCGCCTGCCTGCCTGCTTCCCCGGAGACACGGAGGTATTGATAATATCGTTTATGCATTATCACATGTAGTTTGTCCAACATTCAAATAACTGCTACTCAAATTGAGTGCAAATATTGGTTGAATTGTTCGAGACCATTTGTTCATAGTGCTGCCTAAAGTCCTAAAGCTGCTTCTTATTAAATACCCCCATAATTCTGTATTATTATGCCACGCTTGAAACGTATGAGAATTGTGAATACATTTCGCACTGTTGCAGCCAAAATGTTAAGATTGTTTGTCGGAATCAGGCTGATAAGCAAACAATGAGATGAGGATTTTCTACAAAGCAGAGAGAGTACAATTAAATGAGAAACAAAATCCCTGTATCGGCACATTATCCACAATCTCTGACTGTCTATCTCTCTCAGGTGGAGACTCCGTCTGGCATGAAGCGCATGGATGAGCTGGCTATCGGAGACCTGGTCCTCACCGCCGAGGGAAATGCGGTGCGTATAACGAATTGAAAAGATGATCAGTTTTTTTTAAAGTATTAAACGTACTTACATTGCATACGTTTCACGAGCAAACCTTGATTTATTTTGCGTGTTATGTTGTAATTGTCGTACGTAGTGAATGAAATACCGAATGCATCATGAGCACAAGCACGATCGAGAGAGAATTGTTTCACGTTTTGCAAGCAATGTTCAAATTCATTGGAATTGTGTGTTTTAATAAAAAAAAGAAAATGACGAGATTCCGTTGCAGACGACGTTCACCCCGGTCGAGTCGTTTATCCACCGTCTGCCGGAGCAACAGGCGACGTACATCGTGGTCGAGACGGCAGACGCCACACTCAAACTCACACCCAGACACTTCATCTACAAGGCGGGTGCTTGCGACGCATCGAATCACAGCACACAAAAACTTACGTTCACAAAGTATAAAGAGTAGAAAACATGCAACTATACCACATCGAAAACATGTGATAAACATATTATTGTCTTTTCAGGTTGACTGTGCAGTGTCCGCCTTCAACACCGAGCTGGTGTACGCGGAGGATCTGAAGGAGGGCGACTGCGTCTACACCAGGCAGGCTGACGGTGAGGGGAGAGGACATAGCAAGAAGTGGCAGGGCTGCCGCAGGAACACGGTGTTCTCGCGGCATCCCCGCCACTCTTTTCCTGTGCCGGAAAGAAAGAAAGAAAGTGCCAATACGTGATTGTGACTGGGAGAAGCGAGATAGGCATAGGATAGACGTTTGTAAACTAAAATGTGCAGTTACGTTTCACCCGTATGTGTTAATCGCATTGCGTTTTGAGCGATAATATGCAGTCCGCTCGAACACGTTTCACCAGCAAATCATATCGTTTCTGTTTATCGCATGGGCAATATAATTTGACAATAACGCATAAGACAGATAACGTCTACAACGGAATCAAGCACTGATCACTATAGGCAAGGCCCGACCCCATGCTTACCATCACACGTTCTGATTCTGGTTCTGGTTCTGACTGATGAACATGTGTAGCCATTTTTGTGGTTATGTTTCACCATCAAGTCATACCCTCGCCGTCCGGCGCAGGGACAATATCATTTGGCAATATCAAATAAGACATACAACGTGAAGTATACCAACTTGGAGACACCATGATCATCCTCCCTTTACAGCCCTCATCTCCTGCCCGATCGTCTCCCTGTCGACCGAGTCCATCAAGGGAGCCTTCGCCCCTATGACAGCATCAGGAGACATGATCGTCGATGGGGTCAGTTCGTCTACTTTTTTGAAAGCATTTGTATTATCACTCATTTGTAAAGGTGTGGTCAGTCTCTTCGAAACAGTTCCTTATAAACGCCTTCGGAACACGCTGTTTGATCGTGTTTCGAAGGCTTTGGAAGTCAGTATGGAAGGCGTTAACAAGAGACTGACCGCTACTTGAATGACAAAGATCTACTGCAACTCCGCTCTTGTATCTTGTTCCATCAGATCCGCCGAAAACGGGACAATGTCTTGGTGTATGACAACTGTGCTATAGAAGACAGTAACTGAAACGCCGGCATCATCGTACAGATCGTATTGTTTCGTTTGCAGGTGTACGCCTCGTGCCACAACATCGTGCGCCAGTCAACCCTCGCGCACACCTTCCTACAGCTGGCCAGTGGTGAGTACCATCTCTCAAGCTGACGATATCATATCTCCCGATTCATGCAAACTTACGGTTCCGAATCACTCTTGTACTTGTCATTGTCAAAGTGTAGCATTCTAATCATTCCTTTCCAGCCGCCGACCGCTCCATCCGTTCTCTCCTCGGTGCCCCGGTGTCTTCCGAGGGCCACCTCCCCTCGACCGCCGAGTTCTTCCTCTCCATAGTCGAACACATCATTCCCCACAAGATGTAGTCCCCTCTCCCCCTCCTCCCCTGCTCAGCCCCCAACCAAGACTAACGCCGCACACAGACGGTGCTAATAATTACTACGCTGTACAAAGTACGAGACCTATTCCACGATAATAAAGAGCGTTTATATGGTAGTGTTGCAAAATTACGTGGGAACGACCCTAAAATCGGGCAGATTCTTTTACGAGAGAGCCCGAGGCTGTGTGTGTGAGATTTAGTGGGCCAAGGCTGCGAGCGTTTTCGGGTCATCGTCTCGCACTCGCCGCCCTCTGACTCTCTCCCATCGCCACGCTCTCTCGCGTCTCTGCCGTCTCACCCTCTCACTCGGCCACACTCTCTCGCGCAGGTGATCCGTACCGGGTATCACTTTTGCGGATTCGCCTTCCGAGACACGCATTCTTCGTTTTCACTTCACGTCGGAATCATCATTCGCTCCTCCCGATTTCGGAGAACCGTGTCCACTTTAGTCCATGTACTGATACCGTGTCATTGTATGATACTGTATCACTGTCACAATTTCGATTATCTTATTATCTTATAGTCATGTACTTTAATATGTTGTCGTGATTACCGTATCCCTACCGTACCCCTACCGTACCCCTACCGTACCATCTACAGTATGCTGCGTGCCGTGGCCGTGGTGCTTCTCGCGGGTTGCGTCTCCGCCGCCGTCGATCCCATCAAGGGACTGCAGTGCGCGAAGAACCAGGTGGGCATATCGATTGATTTTGAACATGCACAATACTGTTGTGAACAGACAACAGAAACAGTCGATTTTTTGTAGATGTTCAATTTTCGCTGGCAAACGAACACAAAAACCGCGCACCCGCAGAAAGAAGATCAGAATGCGACTTTTTGTGTCACTCATAAAGCGTTTTTTTGTTTCGAAAAGAGATCGTCCCATGAAGTCTTGGATCGCTTTTCTTCGAAATCTGGCTGAAAGACCTCCTTCATACCTCGATTGCAGGTGATCAACCGGCTGACCGTGTTCGAGGACGGAGCTCTGGAGGCCGAGTGCGGACAGATCCCCTGCGGAGAGGCCGGAAGGAGGTAAGAGACCAAATCTCTCTCGCTCTCTATTTCTATCGCTCTCTCTCTCTCTCTTTCGTCTATTTCCCCTTCTCCTCGTCCATTTTTTATTGACACACGTAGTGTGAAGTACGTAGCTTCTAGCTTAAAATCGTCAATGTTCTTCAAGATTACCTGTATATTCTCCGTGCAGGTGTATCGACGACCAGACGTCGTGCCGCGCTGACACTGACGTCTTCTCCGGCATGCGGTGGGCCGCCAACGGACAGAGGTCAGCATGCGATCTCAAAACATCCCTCTCCTCTTTGTTCCGATGATTACTGAACCAACTGAACAAACACGACTTTTTTTTCTCTTTTATCCAGTAGTCCCAATAGACAACTGAAAAACTCATTCAAAAAGATCGCATTTATCTTCTTGACACGTAGTCGTTTCTCGTATCGCCTTTATCTCTTGATGTCAATCTCCAAAACACGTAACAAATCTCACCCCGTTCCTCCCCTTCAGCCTTCTCCTCCGCTGCTGCACCCTCAAGTCCTCCAACAAGATCTACGTCGGAACCGACCTCGTTTCCGCCGGAAGCTACTACGTCGGAGGACCCGTCGCACAGAAGGTGCGTGAAGATTTGGATTACGGTATTTCTGTATCATACAGTACTCTTTATACGATACGGTTACGGTGTACCATATCATAGAGTATTAATCTTGTTAAGTTTACGCTTATAGTGTGTTCCCTTTTCTGGTCGACTAGTGTGGACTTTGGAACAAGATGATTTCAAACTTTCCTAATCGTGTGCAGCGGACTTTTAAAAATGCGAGAAATGGGTTTTGATTAATTTGTTTGATAATGATTTCGAAAATTAAAAATTGAACGACGCTACGTTGTCGGGGTGGGTATTACCCACAACTTTCTCTGTTGTCCGGTGTCTCTATCGTGTCTGTGGAGTTGGAGACACTTGTTTGAATGTCTCTCTGTGACAGAGTAACGGAAATCTATCGATATCAGTGTTAGAACTCCGATTTGGAAGCTGGGTTATGCACTGCACATTTCTATTGCGTGGTTGCTCTATCTCGAGTTGTAACCGAGTTATAGAGTGTCTTGTCGATATGGCAGAAAATTGAACTTGTACAATAACTAGTAAAACTCCTTACTGAAATCGAAATCGAAAAATCGGACCACGCTACGTTGTAAAAACTGTGTGGAGACACACTTTTCTCAATCTAAGCTCTTGTTCATCTCTACTCTCAACAGAACTGGAGACACTTTTGTCACAGAAAACTCATTTTCTAAGCTTATTGGGAGCATATGTAATCGAATTTTTTGTATACATATGTCGGTTTGCATCAAGACACTACTTCTGAAAACTTTTCCATCATAATAATGTTGATAGATACGGTATTTGTTGCAAAACATCTGTTTTCAACTGTAGCTGCGTGAAAAGTTGTCGCGAAAGTGTGAGATATGACAGCAATATGAGATATTTGCATAATAATCGCATCTTTCGTTTAACATTCCGGCCGTTCGAATTTGTCGGTCAGAAAAGGGAACACACTATACGGTGTACCGTAAACTACAGTATCTCATGTCTTCGTTGCAGGACCTGTATGGCTCTGGAGGCGCCGAGTACGACTTTATCGCCAACGTGCGCACCGAGCAGGGCGGAGTCCGCGTCTGGGTGAGTCATGTCTCTCTCTCTCTCTATCTCTCTCTCTTGCGATCACTTACAGTAACCCATACAGTATCCCTCATCAATACTTTTTACAGTACCCCTTGTAGGTGTACAGTACCCCATTACAGTACCCCTTGTAGGTGTACCGTATCATGTGCGCCGAGGGAGAGACGCGCGAGGGATCCGAGGAGTCGGTGAGTCAGAAAATACTGTACCCCGTTTCGCAAAGCAAATGGCCTTGGCAGTGACTCACATACAGAATGTCACATGATAATTGTAGACTGAGTGTAAAGAGACTGCAGAGATACCGTATCCGAAAACATGATTCTAACAGAAGTCAACCTGAACATTACACACAGAAGAAATGAAGAGTAAGAGATTTAAGAGACTTTGCATCTGAAAAGATGCATGTCACCTGCTCCTTGTAGACCGAGGAGATACATACCGTATCTGACCATATCGTAAAACAGATTGTCCAATGATTATTACATACTGAAAATATGAAGAAACTGAAGAGTTTTCACTACCTTAAAAAGGTTTCAAAACATCAAAAGGATTCTTGCAGACCGAGGAGATGCCCTCTCCTGTCGCCGCCCCCAAAGTCACTGCCGCCGCCGAGTCGACCCGCGTGCAGGAGCTGGAGAAGAGGAGGGAGGAGCTCATGAAGTGCGTCCCCTCTCTCTCTCTCTCTCTCTCTCTCTCTCTCTCTCTCTCTCTGCCTCTCTCTTTCTCTATCTTTCTCTTCCTCTTCTTATATTGGGTTACCCATTATTTGCCTACCTCTCCTATTGACCTGTTAAGAGGGTATTATGAACTGTTCCTCTACAGGAAGCTTGCCGAGAAGGAGGCGGCGACCGCCACTAAGGAGACGAGCCAGGAGGAGGAGGAAGAGGTGGGAACAAATACCACAGTGCGCGGAATGTAGCATCCTGTTCACGGCAAAATATTTGAATTCTTGCGAAAAAAATTGTGGTGATAGGATGGGCCGCAGACGGTGAGCGCGCGTGTCTCTCCATTTCCCATTGTCTCTCGCAATAAAGTAGTCCGCGCGTCCACTGTATATACTATCTTTACATTCTTCTACTACTCTTCTGCTACTTGTTTTGTTTCGTGTCCTTCTTTCTGTAGAACGAGATCTGTTTCGTTTGTCCATCTGTCTCTCCTAGTCTGCCACTTTATTTTTGCTCCACTCGATCTGCATGACTCATCCTTGCAGGAGGAGGAGGAGGAGGAGGAGGAGACGACGGTCGAGGAGCAGAACGATGCGGTGAGTCACACAAGTATCATGTACGAAAAGCCTAAACGTATATAATAGAAACTATGGACGATGGGATTGGAATTCGGAATTCGCGGGTACTGGTTTTAGAAGCGCGCCTTTTTTTTTTGCATTATCGTCTACAAACAAGAGTTGACGCTATCGCTTTCCAGCCGGTCGAGGTTGCCACCAAGGCAGCTGAGCCGTTCAACCCCCTTCGCTATCGCCCTTCGCGCATCGCCGCACGCCACTGATCTACCAACAACGCCCACGCATCGATCGATCGATCGATCAGCCCACGCCTCGGGTTCCCTCGCACACTCACTCACTCACTGATTGGTGTCTAATAATAAGTAATAAGCTCGCATAGTTGTGTACATTGCTGATAAATTGCTCGACATTATGTTGTTGCTGTTCCCCCCCCCCCCCCTCTCCAATCTGCGTTTTTCCGGGACGACTAAGAGATTGGATGTTTTGAAAATTGTTTGTGATTCACGCCGTTTTGCCTCTCCATTAGCGTTTTTTTCCTTGGCTGTTTCTTACTTTCTGTAGATTTCGAAATGATTTTGTGTCGCATGGTCTGCATGCAGCATGTGATTATTATTATTATTCGCAATACTTGTTATGAATTTTGGTAAATCACTCCCAAAATCCTAACTTCTGAGTAGTGAGTAGTGTTTAGTATTTTTATCTTCTCAAAAAGAGTTTCTATTCGATCAAAACATCTTCCCAGAAATCTATTATAATGATTAATGCAATCTCATTATTCAAATCGAGAAAAATAGGGATGATATCAGTCATAAGTAGATAGAGAGAGAGGGAGGAAGGAGGGAGGGCACCACCTGTTTGTAGTTAGGGGGATGGCTCCTCTAGGCTGAGTGATGGCGCATTCGGAGGGCATTGCCTCTCCCTCATTCTCTCTTCTCATCAGCTGATCTCAGCATGCCTGCACGGTTTTTCGTACTTTTCTGAACTCACTCGCTTTTGTTTTCTCTTATCTTTCCTGCTGCACACGTCTCACGTTCAGGTTAAACTCGCTGTGACGCAATCTATCAGATGAGTTTATCAAAGATCCTCACTGCTATTTCGCCGCAGTCTCTCTCTCTCTCTCTCTCTCTCTCTCTCTCTCTCTCTCTCTCTCTCTCTCTCTCTCTCTCTCTCTCTCTCTCTCTCTCTCTCTCTCTCTCTCTGATTGGTCCTCCACCTTTATCAGTTGAGCTGATTAGCTTAGCAGCTGGCAAGATTTATGTCCGTTCTTTTTTGGTTCATGCACATTTGCTCATGGTGTTTATTAGCGTCTTTTATTTTCCTGGAAAAAATTGTCTATTGTATCAAAATCAAACGCGTAAAACCAGCACTCTGTGCACTAATTCTTTGTGATTCTAATATGTCAAGATTTATGGAGAATGGAAGTAAGAAGGAGGCCTCTCTTTCTCCTTTCACTTATTTCAAAAAATGTGTGCATGCACATCACACTTCGTCATCGTTTCTTATCGCCCCGTTTCATCTTCCATGTTGTAGTCAAGATTGTTGATTCTGACCTATGTATGCGAATTTTCTGTTATTTTTTGTTCCATTGTCAAAACACACTGTTTCATCATGTACTCCTTAACATCAAAATTTCTCGAAAATGGATTCAGCAATTCCAAAAAAAAGAGAAGAAAATGGCTCGTTCACCAGAGTTTGATAGATTCCCATGTCACGCTTGTTGCGTGTGTGGAGTTGTGAATCTCTTTCTGTCTATGCCTCCTCTCTCTCTCTCCCTCTCTCTCTCTCTCTCTCTCTCTCTCTCTCGTTCGCCCTCTGGGATGAAATATGTATTTTGCTGCTAGATTCGAGCCGCGAGCCTACAACTCTCGCTAACACATTTCCTCCCCTGCCCTTTTGTCGCCCCGCTCCCAGAATGCCCGGATCTTCCTTTTTAGATACTAGATGATGTCACCCACTGATGTCGTTATCCTCGTTATCAAAACGAACCCACAGCACAGTTCAAAACGTTGTTTTATAGCATCTAATTCGAGTTTACATATTTCCGTCTCATTGGAACTTGGAACGCGTTGCCTGTTTTCTTATCTCGTCCGATGGCATCTTTCCTCCTTGTCTCCTTCTACATTCGTTCATGCTTCACTTCACACCAATTGAAATAGATTCGCCACTTTTGTGAGCTGCGATGCAACGTTCTTCTTTCATTTTACAGCCGACCACTGCCATTTCCTCAACTACTGTTTGATCCTCGCTATTTTATGACGTCATTTTTCTTGCTTACTCTCGTTTTCGCTAGTGCACTGTCTCGATTTACTTACACTCACGCTTGCACACTCACTCAGATTTTGCTGATTAGGCTTGTTGCTAGTTGTTGCATGATTCTCTCTCTCTCTCTCTCTCTCTCTCTCTCTCTCTCTCTCACTCCTTTTTTGCATGATTCTCATCCGAAACCAAAGAACTCACTACAAGTGCATTGCACATACATACTGCAAGTTCCGTTTCTCCCTCCTTTTATAGCATTGTTATGCATGGAGGACCTACTTGTTTCAAGTTGTTGACAAGATCTTATGTGTGTGAAAGTAAATGCTTCATGTCTTGCTCTTTCTACTATCAACTAGGAATGAAACTATTTTGATCTGAACGAGCTAGGAACTGTATTTATCAGCCAGCTATTTCCTTCATTTCCTCTTTCTTCTTCTCTCTCTCTTCCCGTACCCTCTTCCTATATCCCACGCACTCCTCTTTTTGCATTTATTATAATTCAGACAAGCCTTGTCAGCTGACTGATACATTCAAATATTATATTCGTTATTCTCAAGACGCTATGGAGTCCGTAATGCATTGCTGATTGATGGTTTATATTCCGCTCGCGTCAACGTGGCAATTTGGAAACTTACAGCGTACAGCATCGATGTTACACGTGGTTATTTGTGTTTAAAACACGCACATTTCACAATTTTCAACTCATATTGATTTCCAAGTTCTGTTCAGAACCTATATCTTTGTCCCCCGTAATGCATTGTTGATTGATCACACTCTGTTACACGTGTAACATTTTGCCGTCAACATGTTGAGTCCTGATCACTATTCAGAACCTATACCCTTGTCATCATTATCAAATACCTGAAATTATGATGTTATGAAAAACAATGTTTGCATAGGTTCTTATGAGTGATTACGTTTTGTACGTGTCATAATCATGTTTGCGATTTCGAATAAACATTTTATTTGATTTTGAACTATTTCAGAGTTATGCTGGAGCCGGCCCCTCGCCACCATCTCATCCCTCCGATCAGCCTCTCCCGATATCACTCACTCGACGAGAAGAGACACATCACCATAGCGTAAGTTGATTTTGGAACAGTACTTATTTATTTTTCAATTTGTTTATCTCTTTGATTACACCACATCACTATCGCGTAGGGCGTAGGCTTGTTTTAGGAACTTTTTTTCAAATTGGTTCATAGACTTGACGAGAGAGAAAAGAAAGTATGTGAGAGAAGAAGTGAGTAACCTGAGTTTGTCATAGCCTGCGTGCAGCTTATGATTAACTTTGTTATGGTGTTGACTTTGTCTCACAAGCGGAGGGTTGTCGTGTGCACTACGGAACTACCACAAATGTACTACTACTATTTTTTACAAGCTTAAATGAGGTTTCTCTATGAACATAAACGGGGAAGGCATCCGTACTGCACAAAGAAAAGAGAGGAGAAGGTGCGGTGCACTTTTTTTGATTACATATGCATTGCATTCACAATACATCGATTCACCCGCAGAAATCGGCGTTTTGCTTTTCAAAAGAGACGAGCTTCTCAGAAATCACTAGGAGATAATCTCCAAATCCGCGTCTCCATTATTCTTCTTTCTATTCGCTTGTCCCGACTCTCCCCTCCCCATTTCTCCTCGATTCAATTGTTTTGCCAGCGTTACTAGACACTCTCTGCCCCTCTCTCTTTCGCCCACTCTCTCGCCTTCTCTGACCGCCGGTGTCCTTTAGATGCTGGTCTCGAAATCGCGGCGATTGGTTGAGAGTGAGTGAGACAGTGAGATACTCACAACAACTCCTCGCCACTCGCCTTTGCGGGTGGGAGGATTGGTTAGAGAGATGGAGAGAGAGAGAGGAAGAGAGGGACAGAGAGGGACAGAGAGAGGAGGGAGAGAGGAAGAGAGAGACAGGCTATCCGAGACTGCCCACGCCTTTCTAGACACATGTGTGTCTCTCTGCACATTTCTTGCTCAATGATGCTGTAGTCTGAGACGACGTCTCTCAACGACCTTTTCTAGAGCCATTTTCTTTTTATTACGTTAACACGTTTCCACTATGAACGGTCTTTCTTCCTTCCTTTCTTTCTTTTATTTTGTGAGATCTTTGAAACTTCTGCTGTCTGTGACGTGTGAGCGTAAATTACCCAATTTCTGCTCGAAGCAGCAGAATTGCAGGGGGTGTTGTGAAAGGGAGGGAAGCTGCTCCCTTCGTCTCTCTCTCCTCTCTCTCTCTCTCTCTCCTCTCTCTCTCTCTCTCTCTCTCTCTCTCTCTCTCTCTCTCTCTCTTGTGTTCGCATCCGCATCAGCATACGCAGTTGCTTGTTCACGACTTTCTCCGTCACACGACTTTCGAAGGAGGCGAGGGTGGGGAAATGTGGTAAGCTGCCGACGCGTTTCCGCGGATCAAGCCTCACCCCCTCCTTCCTTTTTTCCTCTCTCCCTCCGTCCCTCTCTCCCTCCCTCCCTCCCTCTTTATCTCTTTCCCTCTCTCTCGATCCCTCTCCCTCTCCCCCTCTTTCCCTCTTTCCCTCTGAGATAAGGGAGAGGAGAGAGACTGAGTCACGTTTACCTAAATCACGCTTCTTTCCTCTATGTTTCTCATGTTTTGCAAGATCTTCATTATTTTTCGGGTATTTGCTCACAATTCTCCGAGCCGAATCAAATCCAAATCGCCTTATGCGCTCGCATGTTTTCGCAACTCTCTTTCACGCCACTTTTTAGGTTTTCTCTTTTCTCGCTAATTTGCCAGATAGCAGCTGGAAGATTAATAGTAATGAATTTTCTCGACTGAATGCGCGCTGCTTATCGTATTAGAGAGATGCCCGTTGAACTGTATCATTCATTTGCAATACATAATCCTCACGCCTTATCCTATATCTCGTGTTATCAAACATTTTGACATCATGGCTTACGTATCTGTGATATTTTAGTGTGTTTTTTTTCTTTTACAAAGTTCCAAACTTTAGTCTAATTTTGGTCTCAAAGCAACTCGTTGACGGCACTCGTAGCTCATCGGTTGCCAGTTGCATGTCAAATTAAAAATGAATGGCAGCTTTTGCTCGCTCGCTCATCTCTCTCTCTCTCTCTCTCTCTCTCTCTCTCTCTCTCTCTCCCTCTCTCTCTCTCTCTCTCGCTCATCTCTCTCTCTCCCTCTCTCTCCCTAACTCATATCTCTCTCTCATCAGCTAAACGAGTACAAAAACAGAGCATTAGCTCTACCATTCGTCTTTCCGTTATCACATGACCATAATTGTGAATCCTCTCATTTTCCCAATTCGAGTAAAGGTAGCGCCTGTTGTGCGCTTCTCGTCAGCAAATCGCACTTTCTTGAGTTCTCAATTGTTGACAGCATCCTGTCATTTTCCGAAACGTATAATCAAGCGAGTGCGGGTGAGGGCGGCAAATGTAATATATGGGTATATTGCGGCCAATATCGCACCGGTTGCCTCTCCTGCACTTTTCACATTGCGCGTTACCATGATTTACGCGTCTTGTGTGAGGGAAGCCTTGGGTGGTATTGGCTTCCACCCATTCCTTTCTTTCCCACAACACGTAAGACTTCACTACAATACGTACGGTCTAGCGTCTAGAGTTTTTTGCATATCACCTGCGTATTGCAGTCTGAACTCCTTTGGACTTTTATGGACCGCGTTTTAGCGATGCTTGCAATTTTGATTGTACTCAAATTCATTCAATCGAATTTCTTTTTGAAGGTACAGTGGCGACTTAATTTTAGTTTGGACTGTTTGAGAGAGTCATTTCAATAACACTCAATCGATTTGAAGAAAATGAAATCGGGAACAGCGCGTAAAAGCAGCAAAAAAATATCGCACCGGTTGCCTCTCCCGCACTTTTCCCTCTCCCGCACTTTTTTTTTCACAGATTTTTCTCTGAACATGTGTAAGAGACGGTGCTCTTTTTTCAATTCTGCATCTGGTCAAATACTTGAATGCCGTTTTTTTTGTTTCAAAATTGGTCTATTGGCCTCACGTTGAATTGTGTTTCATCTAAAGCAGTTTATGACTGCGAGTTGTAGGAAATGAGTCGCCAATGTGTCTTCAACGATGTTTGTACACTGATCACTGATTTTTCTTTGAACATGTGTAAGAGACGGTGTTTTTTTCCACGCTGATATTTTTTGACATCGTCTCATCTCGATTATTCTCCATAAGACTTCCAAATCCCTCCGAGATATCGTCTATTCCTCACTATGTTGTTTGATCCGGAAAAAAATCTTCTCATTCTCTCACCATCTTACCATCTTTTTTGCTGCTTTTACGCGCTGTTCCCGATTTCATTTACATTTCTTTTCTGTTGCGCTCAAAAAATAATCACGCGTTTATCATTTTAGAGACATGTCCATCATGACATCCCATTTTTCCACCCAGTTCACCAAACTTATTAATATGAGGTATATAATTTTTATTTTTTCTATTTTATTCTATTTTATATTCTTCATCCGCAGAGTACTTATTTTCTTGAATCGAGGGCTACCTATACTTTTTTATATTACATAAGTGAAGTGTTGACATTATTGACGGTTTTCACAAAGTCTTTGGAGCGCCCGTTCGGAATTCGTGAGCCCGACTACATACATCCGGGTGGGCTGAGCCGCTGTCGCTCTCCCAACAATTCATTTCGCTGTGCTTTCATTTCCTACCCCATATTGGCACTCTCCCACCCACCGAGACCCGGCTAGATTCGACCATTCGAGACGAGATGTGACGCAATATGCGGATTCGCTCGACGATCCGATGGCAATCTGAGTCAGCCGAGAGTCTTATTAGCATGTGGGGGTGGAGAGAGAGATGGAGAGAGAGAGGGAGAGAGAGAGAGAGAGAGAGAGAGAGAAAGAGAGCATGTGAGAAGATGAAGGAAGGAAACGGGCCGTAGACCATAGACACAAGACACAAGACCTGTACATAAAACACATCTCGTGTTTTTTTAGTGGATTACGATAATGCGCATCACACATGTAAGCAAGCAAACACATTATGCAATGTTGTGGTTTCTTGTGTATTTTCCTGAAGTCAGCGAGCACTCACGTGCGACTACAGATTTCATCCATCAAGCTAGCGAAGCCTATCCGAAACTCTTAGAGATGTTCAGAAAACATATAGGGAGAGCTGGAGAGAGGGACAAAGAGGGAGACGGGGGGATGGAGAGATCGGGATAGGGAGACAGAGAGAAAGCGAGAGCGAGAGAGAGGGAGTTCTTTTACAATAGAGAGAGGGAGAGAGAGAGAGAGAGAGAGAGAGAGAGAGAGGGAGAGAGAGAGAGGGGAATCATTTTCCTCTGGGAACGGCGCAAGTGGACAGAAATGATGCATGTGTTCTGCAGTTGTCGGCCCGCTTTTTTCGGGTCTCGAAGTTTTTTCTTCGCTTTTTGCGATCCTCAATTCATCACAGCAATGACATCCAATCTATTCAACATCTGACAAAGTCAAATGGACGACAATCCGACAATAGTCGGAATTGTTGGAGGGAGACAGTTCTTTTTGCTTATTGGAAGATAAACAATGTTGGACATTGCTCAACTTCCTGATGAACAATTTGTTTAAGAAAAAACATAATCATAATAAAATCATGTAGGACGTATGATGTGGATGTAGGACGTTCCCGCCACTTGAGTTAGCGTCAGCAATTGTCAATTGTCGATTCCCATTCATTTTTTACGTAATAACAATGTTTTCGTGATAGTTATATATTGACTCCTCCTTACTCGACAGTCGTGTTTGCCTGTTATTGGCAGTTTACTTTTCACCATTTGTGTACAGACCAACAGACCTGAGTGAATAAATGAATAAGTGAAGTAGAGAGAGAGAGAGAGCGATAGAGAAAGAGAGAGAAAAAAAGAGAGAGAAAGAGAAAGAGAGAGAAAGAAAGAAAGAGAGAGAAAAGGATACGTGCGCCTCGTATTTTTGTGTATCTGAAAAAAGAGAACGGTGTGGCGTGACGAAAGCTAACAAAGCCCCTACGCGCTACTATGTGCAAATACTTGAGTGGTTGTGAATACTTTACAAGTACATACACTTCCTGGATGTTCTCACAGTTACAACACAGATATCGATCGTTCACACAAGCCGGCAAGAATCCCGAAATTGCCCATTGGCGCCACACGAAATAATTTCGGCGATTTATTCGACGCTGCGCCGTTTTGGCAGATTGCAGAAAAAGAGGGAAGGGAGGGAGGGAGAGAGAGAGAGCGAGAGAGAGAGAGAGAGAAAGAGAGAGAGAGAGAGAGAGAGAAAGAGAGAGAGAGAGCGAGAGAGAGAGAGAGAGAGAGAGAGAGAGAGAGAGAGAGACGAAGGCTCGTGCCTTCGCGTGAGAATCCCACTTTTTTCGCGGCGATCGCGTGTGTGTGGCGTGCCCCACGGGTTCTGTGTATGAGTGTAAGGACAATGTAGTATGTATTAGTATTGTAGTAGTCGGTCGGTGTTTCGTAGTAGGGAGAGAATCTCCGCTCGCGTACCACCGTCGTCATACATTTTCCTCTCTCTTTCAGTCGGCAGTAGTTTCCGAGTTTCCAAGGCGAAATCCTAACCAAACCAACCAAACAACGGCGTTTAGGCGAAAAAAACGGATGATGTTGTCATGTTTTGGGCTCGAAATAAAAAGCTGAGCAGCCGAGAAAATCTGATAGAAGTTGTGTGATATGCACGAGAGGAATTGAGTTGACGGGATGTTGTTTGTAGGGGCGACGTGCGTCCTCTGAATGGCGCGTCGCCGCCGTCGACGTCGTCTTCCCATCAGAGAAGAAGACAGTTCCGCCATCGACCGTGGACCTCCTACGTACAGGGAGCGGACAAACAAGACAGGTACGCGTGATCCCATCTGCCACTCCATTTCTCCTCTTTTCGGGTACTTCTCGCTCTCTGCACACACATTTCTGGGGATTCTTTCAGAGCATGGGGCATCGCGTGTGTGAGAGCATGAGTCAATTGTTGCAAAGGGACATGCAAAACACAGGCGGCGGGAGGGCGATACTAGCGCGACAGGAAGAATGCGCTATAAAAACGATGGCGCGCGGCGCGCGGAGAATGCATAATGTTTTGGGCGATTATGAATCGAGAGAGGAGAGAGAGAGAGAGAGAGAGAGAGAGAGAGAGAGAGAGAGAGAGAGAGAGAGAGAGAGAGTCATCACAAAGCGTTTATCACGCCGTAAAATCGATCGAAACATCAAACCGTGTCCACAGAGTGTTCCATGCTTGAGCGTCATTAGCATATGTATCCTATCCTCCTCCTCCCACTTCCATAAGTCTTACGTCCTTTCCTCTGGAAACACCGTGCACTCAGGCGAAACAATTTCACAGTTTCTCTCTCTCCCTCTACTCTTTGTCAGCATTCTAAGCGGCATAAAACCCTTTCTCTCTCTCACTCCTCTCTCTCTCTCTCTGGCCGGGACACTTTCATTACCCCGTCTGCGCTCTCTCCGTCAGCCACACTGCCTCGGCAGTGCCCGGAAAGAGGAAGGGGTGGGACCCGCTGCCTCGGATGGTAGCATGGGGGGCGGGGCCGGGATGGTTTGATCGGTCTCCCTCTCTCTGTCCCGTCCACTGCGTGGCCCTCGTATTGTCGCCTGTGTGCCCCTCGACCGGGAGTCGTCGCCGTCGCGGACAACAAGCCCTACTTATTCATCCACCTGCCAAGCGACGGCGCACATAGGACGGCGCTGTTTTTGCGCGTCGATTTGTGCCCCCCCGTCTCTCTCTCCTTCCTTCCTGCCCATATTCCCCTGCCCCCTACTCCCTCTCTTTCTCGAGACTCACGCTGGCTCCGTCGATGACCTCCCGACGACACACCGTGTGGTTCGTGCCTGGCGGACGCAGGTAGGAAGGTCCCTTTCCGTTTTTTTAATTAGTGGAACACTTTGTGGACACACAAATGGGGTGGCGGTGGCATGGCTATATATGAGAGTGCCTGTGTGTGTGCAACGTATTGTGGTAGTATAATGTGTTTGTCACTCTCTTCCTCTCTTTCTTTCTAAATATCGCATATATATGTATCGTGCCTCCTCGTCGTTAACCCCCGAAATTACCGGCGTCTCAGCCGCCGCGGCAAAGTGCAACCGACGCGCGAATGCGCGCTCTCTCTCTCTCTCTCGCGATCGCACTCAACACAAAACAACAATCTAACAAACTGCGTAGTAGCCTAGCGAGCCAGCGGCGAGGGGCAAAGCGAAGCAAAGCAAAACAGGCGGGCGGGCGGGCGTTTCGGCCCGCGGCAGGGCGGGCTAGCGAGCCAGCGAGCACAGGGCGCTATAGACAGCGGCACATGGGTGGAGCCTTGGGGCGGCGGCGGCGGCGGGGCGCGACGCCGCGCGCGACGTCGCCCGCGGCCGGCGAGCATTGGCGGGGGATGCCGCGGCGCGGGCTGGCCTCGCTACGCAAGGAGCTCCACCTCGGCCTGTTCTCCTCCAATCGGCACGGCTCGCCTTCGCCCGGCCCGCCCGGGCCTGCAGGGGCTCCGGCCGAGGGCGCGCGCAAGAAGCCGCCGACTGTGTCGTTCAGCGAGCTCGCGCCGCAGCACCACGCGCGTCGCGAGAGCTTCCTGTACCGTCCGACGGTGGTGGAGGAGCGCGAGGGCAGCGACCGCCTCCGGCCCGTCAGCCGCGCCTCGTCCGTCACTTCGCAGGAACAGTGAGTGCCAAACAGAGTGTCTGCTTCAGCTTATGTTTCGATTTGGTTCTATTCCGGCTTGTGTGTGAGATTGCGTTCATGTTTTCACGTCGTCGTTTTTGCACCACCACGATTTTGTTGAAATGTGCCTTACGTTTTATATTCCTCTGCTCTTTGAGTCTCCCCCTCTCTCTCTCTCTCTGTCTCTGCCGCAACATATCCATATAATCGCGAGACGCGCGTGCTTCTCTCTCTCCGTCTCTGCCCCTACATCCGTGAAAGAGCATCCTTGTATGGTCGAGTTTCAAGTGAGCGTGTGTGCGTGCGAGCGAGAGAGATACGAGATACGTTTTGATTTCATCGACGCAGTGTTGCTTTTGGGGTCGGCATATGTGTGTGTGTGTGTTGGGCAGTGAGAATGCATCGATTCACGTCCCGAAAGGGGAGAGGGAAGCGGGCGGGAGGAAGGGAGGGCGCGCATGTGTGCATGCAGCAGTGTTGAGTCTCTTGTTGACGACGATTTGTCTCGAGGCAGCGCGAGAGCCGCACATAGGCCAATTCATATCCATCTGGGTCTCTCTCTCTCCCTTCGCAAAGAACGCATCAATGGAGTACACCTGATTTGTACCTGTGTGTTTTGTGGGATCCGGGAGGTAATATCGAGCGAGTAAGAGGATGTTACAAACGCACCCGCTGTTTGCTATTTACTGGCAGTAAGCGGTCGGAGCGTGAGAGTGACGCTGCTGCCTCCTCGAATCACGTGCTCTCTCGCCCCATTCTCACCCCGAGGCAAGACTGATTGATCATCCGGCATTGAGGCACGAAAATCAGCTGATTTGCGCTGTATTGAATCGCTCTCGTCTCTCTGGACATGCTCCGCGTTCGCCACGCTCTCTCCGTCGTGTCGAGTGCTTTCCTCTGTGCCACAAATTGAATCTCAATCTCTCTCTCTCTCTCTTTCTGTCTCTCTCTCTCTCTCTCTCTCCTCCCCGGTTTTTTTCTTTATCCAGATTTGTTGTCTCCTTGTATAGAAAAAGAGGGGACATGAACAAACTGTGTATTTCGGGATACATACATGTCTCCTACAGCTAAGGCTGGGGCAGAAATTGCATTAGTTTGGCATATACAAAAAATGTATGTGCATTCACATCAATAACATGGAGGAAGAGGAGGAAGACACACACAGACACACTCCCGCATTTGTATCCTCTCTCTCGCTTCTCCTCCTCCTTTTTCTCGCAGTCGCTCCCGTGTTCCTAGGAGACCACACGTAGACGTTCACGTGAAGTGCGCCAGCACCGACGGCGAGTCAATAGCCGGGGCTATGACGCGCATTCCTGCCATTTCCACACACACATACTCGTAAGTGTAGAAGAAGCATGCACGCTGTCTCGCTTCAGCACGTGAGAAAAGAGTGCAGCTGGGAGGGAGGGCGGAGACGTCGATACTAAGCGATGTGCCTCCCCACAGCAATTCGACAATGCCAGCCAGCCCCGGCATGGGAGACAATCAGGCCGGCGACTAATCACAAAGCTGTTGCCGCCTTCATTGTGTGCGTGTGGTGTTTCTGTTTGGTTGACGTCACACTTGACTCGTGGGAGCAGTGACGCCAATGCAAGGGAGGGAGAGGGAGGCAGCTGGGGTTGATATGTGTTACACTGGGGTTGGAAGGAGAAGGGGGAGAGGAGGGGGAGAATGGCGGCCGTTTGACTCTCCTGCAAGCATGTGTGAAGAGTGAGAGAGAGAAAGAGGAGAGAAGTGACCAGTGGTAATTGGGGTATCGAGTTGCAGGGTGGGATCGAATGGGTATTTTTAAAATGCGCATGAATGATATTTTTTTTAAATAAAGTCTAACGACATCACAGCATAGCGATACTCTTGTTAGACTTTTTTCTTTATAAAATATGTTTTATGGAAATTTTTTTATTCGATAGTCACAATAGAAATTATTAGGGATTGTGAGAAACTCAATTGATCTTTTCAATGTTCATTTATCCTTAGAGTATCACTAGAAACACATTTATAACAGTTCTGTAATTCATGTATAATTGTTGTTTTTTTTCTTGCCAGAAAATGTGTCTTGTCTTTTTGAACGTTCCCTGTTGTCAGTTCACTGTAAGCGTTACTACATCATTGCACATACTAGGAAGTTTCTAGGAAGTAACAAGGAAGTGTCTCTTTCACCTCTCTCTTTCTCTATCTTCCTCTATCTTCTCTCTCTCTCTCTCTCTCTCTCGCGCGCGCCAAGTATGTTGCAGCTCCCATCATTTCCGCCCCCTTTTCCGTTGGCGTCTATTCCTGCAACCACAGATGATGAGATTTGCAAAGTCGTCTCATAAGAAGAACTATTTTGCGCACGATCACTGTCTCACTCGAATTACATCCAAGTCTTGCACAATATGCGTTAATCAGGACCAACAAAGGCGTGTCCAAATTAGATAGGATGTGGTTGGGCAACGAGGCATAGACTCGCGCGGCGGAGGCTGCCATTCTCTCTCTCTCTCGCCTCGATCTCTAATCTCCGACTCTGTCACCAGGCCCCCTAGGGAGAAGCTGGCATCCGCTGCCCGGCATCCGCTGCACCACGCATTTCACTTTCACAACACACACACCGCCCAGCATTTCGGGTTTCTTCGCTTCGCTCATCTGCAGCCACGCCGAGAGAGTGTGCTGATTGGAGAGCGGGCAGACGGCGCGCCGTTTCCGGCGTCGATCAGCCCCCGATCATTCAGTGTGGCCGAACTGTCTGCGACACGCTTCTTCACTAGCAGCCCTGGCTTCACCCTGCTCTCTGTACTCGGCCAATGTTGAGTCCGGACACTCCTCGGATGTCGCTGTTGTGTGTGCGGCAGCCCTCGGGCGCGCCCACTCCCAGCCCAGGACCCG
Organism: Rhabditoides inermis; assembly: GCA_963966185.1. NCBI lineage: Eukaryota > Metazoa > Nematoda > Chromadorea > Rhabditida > Rhabditidae > Rhabditoides > Rhabditoides inermis. The sequence continues at coordinate 160,275 of CAWZYM010000312.1, forward strand.
ACGGGCTGCCCAAGTATTTCACCTTTCCCGCCATCAGGTAAACTCTACTCTCTTTACGTATATACTTACGCTAACCGTCTTTTCTCTCTCTCTCTCTCTCTCTCTCTCTCTCTCTCTCTTTTAGTTATTTGTAAACGATAGATTCGTACGTACATGTCCGTTCCGTCATTCTTTTCGCGCATATCGGGTGATTCACTGATCGGATCACTATATCACCCCCGCGCATATTTCACCCCATTTATTCTAATCGGCTGTGATTAGACGGCGTCGCGATTCCTCTTCTTTCTTGCACCTGCCTAGTCTCTCCTTATCACTGTTAATCGGTGATATGATCCGAAGTTTTTGCATCATTGCATTGTGCATTGATTATCGATGGAACGTCACAAACTACCGATATGCCCACAGCATACTACCTCTGGTGCCTTTTGGAATCGTGCCGTCTTTCGGTCACACGACTTCTCTCGCTCGTCGTAAGGCGAGTGTGATGCAAGATTTATGGATTTACCACCATCACCAAACGAGCGGCCAAAATATTCCGTGCCCCCGGATTTTCTGTCCTGTGTAGAACCACTAAATATCAGCGCCCCTTTCCCTGCCACACTTGCGGGGATCAATGTTGTGATTAGGGCATGATTGTTGTGATAACAATTCCGATACACAACAACCCTTTCACAACAAATCGGCGCCTCTTTCTTGAGATCGTTTCCATGTACGTGGGCGGAGAGAGCGCAGCGTGCGAGACGGTCGGTGAGAGAGCACGCGGAAACGGGAGGGCGGGCGCGACGCGAGGCGAAAACCCGATCCGGCGTCTTGTATTTGAGTCTCTGAGTGTGATTATATGGCCCTTTTCTCGGCCCGCTCATCCCCCACATTCATTCGCCCTCAAATCCCTCCATAAAACCCGAAATCGGCGTGTGGAGGAAAAACGAGTAGAAGAAGGAGGAGACGACACGCATCCCTATCCATTCCTACACTCCTCACGTCTCCCCTGACCATCACCTTCACTCGCCATGAACACTCGCGGCGTCAAGCGAAGGTATACTATGCACGAACGCAAATTAATCATTCACGTACCACAACACTGACTACGTATTTTTGCCAAGCATTTCGTATTTGCTCCTTCGCCGCAGGTGTTTAGATGCGAAAAGCCTGGCGCCGGATATTATTATTATTCGTTATATTGCTCAGCCGGGGAGAGAAAGAGTATGTGATTGTGAGAGAGCGGGCAGAGAGCGAGGCGAGCGAAGACGTGCACACGTGATAGAGAATGATGAGACCGGCCATATGTATATTCTATACATCAGCTGATTCCGATCGATATTATTCTAGTATCCGTCACCGTGAATTTGTATACCACTATCTGTCACATGTTTCTTATGGATCGTGAATGGTTAGATCGTAACACTTGTGTGAATCATGAGGACCTTTTGTAATACGACTCGATTGCACTGACCGGCACGCGATTCTCGGATCACCCTCGCGCGCTCGCTCTCTTTTCTCCTCCTCATCCTATGAACCCCATAGTCGTGTCACACTGTACAAATAAAGTCTCGCCCTCTCGCCCCGCGCCCTCCCCTTACACCGCACTCTCTCGCCACGCTTCACACTTCTTTCCGTTTGTCCGCAAACGCACCGCACAATTCACACTGTCTGTGACGTCACGCGTGCGTGTGACGTCACCGGCGGTCAGCGATTGGTGGCTGTCCCGGGGAGGGCTTGGCGTGGCGTGGCGGCTGGCTGGCGTGGCTGGCCCCGCCCCCTGCCGGCATTCGCGCCGCCCCCAATCAGCTGATGGGGTTGTGTGGGACGCGGTGGCGACGGCAGCAGCAGGCAGTAGTAGAAGCTCCGCCGTCTCCCTCGCTCGCACTGCTCTCGCCCTCCTCCTCCCCCCTCCCCTCCTCCTCCTCCCTCTCCTCCCCTCCTCCGATGCTGCGCCGCAAACACGGCTTCGATGCCGGCGGCTTTCTCTCCAGGTGAAACCCGCACGAGTCACTTCTATTCGTTGTGTTGTCCCCATAGCACCGCCACTCCACACACGCACCACACACATTCTGGGTTGCCTATCCTTCTTCTCCCCTATACTACTCTTTGCAGGCACGGCGATGACTTGATCGTCACTCCGTTCGCGCAGCTGCTCGCCTCGCTGCGGTCGGTGCGCGGAAACCTCATCTCCATCGCCAACATACCCGTGAGTCGCTCTCTATACTATAATTTAAATTTTGCAATCGATTCATCTATTGCTGTGAGGAACTCTTATAGCTTAACCTTCAAAGTTATTGTCATCATATGTGTTCACCTATTGCCGTCAGTACTCTTCTATAGTTTAAACAACGTTATTGTCCTCATGTGTGTTCACCAACGTCTCCCCGCGGATTCGATTGCCCTTGTGTCTGTAATTGGTCGTGCTTGTATCTCGGCTCTCGACCCATGGGGAGAGGCCTGCCGCCTGCCGCACTGCTTTCTTTCTTCTCGCTTTTATCTGTCGGGGGCCCAGCCCCGACAACTTTGATTAAAAAAGAGAGTGCTGCTGCGAGAAGCGAAGCGATATTGAATGTGGGGGCTTGCGGGAGAAAGATGCGTGGTGGTGCCGATTTGTCCTTTGCCCGGAAATCGTGTTGGCAGCGCGCCGCTCACTGTGAGGGCAGGCGGACACGGGAAGATGCCGGCGCTAGATTACCGTATTTACCTCTCCCGTTATTGAATGTCTCCACACTCCCGTCTTCTCATCCTCACATCTTCGCCGAATCATTCGCTCTTACGCGTTCTCATATCCTCTCTGTGGATAGAGAGAAGGGGTGAGAGAGGGGGAGGAAAGGAAAGGAAAGAGAGATGCACAGATTCACACACACACAAACATCCAGGCAGAGAATCATCAACAAGTCTGCGCATTTTTCATACTGCTCACCCAGTTCGGGGCAGAATGCTAATGTTGTGTTGTTTTCACTCTCCGCTCTCTCTGTTTGCCACACTCTCTCCCTCTTCCCCTCCCACTTCCTTCAGAGACCTCGGAAGCGACAGCTCTGTGAATGAGACATCTCTCTCTCTCTCTCTCTCTCTCTCTCTCTCTCTCTCTCCGCAACCACATCGATCTAACCACATACCGTGGTAAATAATAAACTCCTCGTATAGCTCCCAGGTCTGTGTGGAGTGTGGAGTGTGAATTCATCTCATTCACCTACCCTCTCTTTCTTTGGCCCTCTCTCTTTTTGCTCCCTTAGCTGTGTTGCAAAATCCAATCATGGGGCGCAGAAAGAATCAGAAACCATGCGGAATCAGGCCGGTACACCATCCAACCTGATGCGGTAAACGTAGGGAAGACGGAATGTGGCGGTGTCCAGCGGAGCGCGGCGGAATATAATAATCGCATTGGGGCGTGCATCTGGGCTCCCCTCTCCTCTACTACCTCCTCCAACAGCCACTGGAATTATATGCGTTGTCGCATCACATAAAGAGGGGAACGAATGGAATCGAGAGAGGGGAAGATGGAGGTATTCGTATTATCCCGCCATCCCACTAATGTCACCACCCCTCTTTCTTATCCAACCCTTCCGGTAATTTGCACTATTGTGAAGCTCTGCGCCTTCCTTCTCCCAAGCTATCGTGTTACAATAGGTCCGCAACGTTCGTGTCAATTGATACTTCTCTCTCTCTCTTTCTCTCCCACAAGTAAGAAATCCCGGTTGCAATTGCGCGTAACGCGAATAGTTAATGGTCGGGATTAGCGCGTCTTCTGTTGCTTCGCACATTTGTAATTTGTAATCGGCGGATGGTTGGGAGCAGGAAACACGTATGTATCGATTCCGCCCCGGCCACTTTCTACCCCCCAATTCTTTTGTTCGCATTTTGGCGCATGGCGAATTCGACATTCTGCTTAGTATGCGGCGCGTGAATATGCGGGTCTGCTCCTTTCGTCTGCTCCTTCTGCTCCTTCTCCTCCTCCTCCCCTCTTTCTTATAGACTCAATTATGAGGGCGCTGACTCTCCTCCGAGACACGGACGTACCCATCACAGCGATTGCCTTGCCATACAACACACAACCCATGCAATGTAGTGGAATGGGGTTAGTGCTGTCCGCTTCTTCCGTGACTATCATAAGTGAGTGACGGGCGTGTCTGGCTCTCCTCGACCTGCACACTCCCTCTCCGCTGTCTCGCCGCCGCGAGTGATGTATCACAGCGATAGAGTAGCGGCTATCACTCTTCGCGATGAAGCCGGCACAAAACAATTCGTCTACTCGCTCCGCGGCCGCTCTCTCCCCTGCCCACACTATTTCTCCCCGGCCCACTCGTAAACAAACTGCCTGAGGGGAGGGGGCGAATGTGCGAGGGTAATATATGGACATGGCATACCGCGAAGCTCTCTCTCGAGTATGGGAGGAGGAAGGAAGGAAGGGAGAGAGAAGAGGACAAGTGATTGCATCTTCGCAGTCGAGATTGCACTCCAGAAACGCAATATGCCCGCCTCGGAGAGGAGCAATTGATTCGGAGCGGACAATCGACGATGAAATGAGAAATACTATTTACAAAAGGAATAAAACAAAGGTCGATTATGTATCAAAAAGCCGCTTTGTGATACGAAAAGATCTTTCTGAGGATGTTACGGAGGGTGCGCGGCCTTTCTGCAATCTTTCTTAAGGCCAGAAAAAAGTCTGAATTCTACTCAAGCTACGCTTTCAGGATGAGAATAATCGGCACTCGAATCGGTCTTCGAAGAAGCCGCCTCTCCACAATACTCCCCTGCCCGACAATGTCGTCACATGCGCCCAGGAGACACTCGGTATGAGATTATAAGTTTAATTGTTTTTACAAAAATGCTGTATTAAAAAAAATCCATCAGAGGTTATTAGTTTAATTGTTTATACAAAAATGCGCTGTTTTTTTATTGAAGATTATTAGTCATTATACAAAAATGCAGTTTTTTTATTTCATTAGAGACTATTAGTTTAAATTGTTTATGCAAAACTGCAGTGTTTAATTTATTTCATTAGAGACTACTAGTTGTGATTGTTTGTACAAAAATGCGCTTCTTTCATTAGAGATTTACACAGTGCACGGTGACCTTATCGCGAATGCAGAAGAAAATGGTTTAGTTTCATGTAGAACTGAGTAAACACCGTCCTTAAAGATGCATTTCTCTTTTTTTCCGCTGAATTGAATTGATCAGTAGTGTTCTACGGTTCCACCTTGAAGTCGCATTAGTTCAAATCGCATTATTTCTTATCCCTTGGGATAGGCCGCTATATGAATCACTAAAACCCGAGTACTTATACTTAAGACGCTTTCCCGAACTGACTCAGAGCGTGATACACGTTTCACGTGAATCTGACCTTTTCTTTCTTTTCAGAGGAGCTCGACTGGTGTCTTGATCAGTTGGAGACGATCCAAACCCATCGATCAGTCTCTGAAATGGCCTCGAGCAAGGTGGATCATTACAATTTTAAATCATTTCTTTTCTAATATTTGCTCGTCTCGCGTGTACCGTATATATGCGTGTACCGGTTTGGCTCGCTTCTCTGCGCTCTCTCCCCCATCCGCACTCTCTCGCTTCCGGAACGTCGTCGGCTGTCCGAATCTTCAAAGAGCCCATCGCTCATTCGATTAGGTGACCGTATCGGTACGCGCGCCTCTCCCCGAAACAAGCGCTATTTTTCTGCTGTTTGCTTACCTGTCCATCTGCCACTGCCAAACTCTCTCGCCCCCTCTCTTTCTCCCACTGCGCTCTCTCGAATCGCAGCGCTCTCTCGCTTCCGTTCTCACGCCGTCGATTCGCCACGACAGTGCCTTGGCTTTTGCAAATCTTCGCAGCAGCGCCCCGAGCCTGGCAGTGTTCCAGGCTGCGTTCGAACTGTTGTCTGGTCCCGACGCGATTGTATCGACTGTCTCGTGATGCGCTACTTACTGTGTGCATGTGATCGTGGTTTACGCGAGAATTACGACCTTTCGCGCTTTCACACATTCCTTAGATATGGAATGCGACGCGCCGCGCTGATACTGTCACAATGCTCTTGCTTCGATTCCATTCGCACCTCTCGCCTCTGATTTGCACTATCTACCACTCTGTTTATAGTGCGGCCGCACTGCTGTTCACAATATTCCCCGACGGCAATATCACATCTGCTTTCTGCTACGAACAAACACTCGTACAAAACCCATGTTTTCGTGCACTCTAGCCGATCTTTGCCACCACAGCTATATAAAAGAGACTAGCACTTCAACTTCAATCGCTATCGGCGCTCGTTACTGTGCCGATTTCACGCACACACGCACAATCTGTGTGGTGTTTGTGTCAAACACCACACAGCACTCATAGATTGCTGGACAGAAGTGCGATGGAAGACAATTTGCAGACTGCCGGACACTAATCATCCAACTCTTCTTACGTTCCCACTCCTCTCTCTCTCTCTCTCTCTCTCTCTCTCTCTCTCTCTCTCTCTCTCTCTCTCTCTCTCTCTCTCTCTCTCTGTCATGTTGTGCCAGCGTCAGTGAGGCTCACACGCAAACCGCCACGATTATCCGTTCTATCAGCTGATTTCTATGCTCACTCTCTCTAATCACATGCTCTCTCGCTCGGCGGCCGTCGAATCAGCTGTTTATCCCTCCCTCTTCTCCAATCTGCTTCTCCACTCATGCCCTCCGGTCATTTGCGCGTGCTGCTCACTTGCAGACCTCTTGCCATCTCATTCAAACATATAATATTCATATTGACCTGATATTTATGCATTACTTTCAGTTCCGCAAAATGCTCAACAAGGAACTGTCACATTTCGCCGAGAGCAGCAAGTCGGGCACACAGGTACGACTGGCACCTCATTTGCATACGAACTGTGTGTTGTGTTTAGGTGTCCAAGTTCCTGATCACCACCTACATGGACAAGGATGAGGACGATCCGAATGCAGAAGGGGAGACGGGAGAGGTGAGTGAATGCAGAAGACGTGCCCCTCTCAATTATGGCATTAATCGTTATCATAACTTCCCTGTCTCTAAGGTGTCTGGCGATCAGACAACAGATTAGTTGATTAGTAGCGAGAGATTTCCAGGCATCTCGGCATAACACATATTGTCATGATTGCAGTGATAACCCCCGCAATGTTCAGGGCCCGTCCACCTCCTCCCCCCAACTGCCGATGGGGCTGTTGAACAAGGCGAGGACAGCCGCAATGAACCGGATAAGCGGAGTCAGGAAGTTGAAGGTAAGTAGTTTTGTAATGTAATGTAATGTTTATTATGAATACAATAATAACAATGTACTCTCAGGCTCACCACTCGACAGACGGAACGCTGCCCGACTATGGAGTGCCAGCAGCCAAGGAAGTGGAGGTGTACATGCAGAGGGTTCGTATATCCTTTCTCCTCTCATTAATTAATTAATTTATACGGGTTTTTAAACACACGTGAAATACAATAATGTAAATAAAGAGATGGTAACAAGAAACAACAAAACGAATCTCACAAGTGGAGCTGCTGTCTGCTAAAATCAGCGGGGTCTCATTCCACACCCGCTCCTTTTCAGATCAATGAGTGGGGCCCGAACGTGTTCAAAATCGACGAGCTCACCAAAAATCACGCCTTGACAGCCGTCACCTACACACTATTCAAAGTAAGCGCGCCGTTTTCTCCACAGTACTCATGCCTTCGTTGCAGGACCGGGGTTTGATCAAGGCGTTTGAGATCAACTCCACCGTACTCGTCACCTACTTGTTGAATCTAGAGCATCACTACAAGGTACGTTGAGGTTGTGGATTCGGAATATGCAAATATACATTTTCAGGACAATCCGTACCACAATCACATACACGGAGCAGATGTGGCGCAGAGTATGCACGTGTTGATGACGTCACCCGTCATTTCGGTCAGTTCACGATATGATCAAACCACAGAAATGCATGTGTTCACATTGTTCCCGCGTACTATTGTTCGTGAGCACGTGCTGATTCTGCAAGTGCGAAGAGACCGCGTCAGTTGCTTTCTCTCTCTCTCTCTCTCTCTCTCTCTCTCTCTCTCTCTCTCTCTCCCGCTTGCACGCCCACCATACGTCACTTGAGGGTGGCCTATGACGTCCCGCATGTTTTGCGTAGAAGCGAGTCACGAAGAGTTGAAATAGAGGGAGAGAGGGAGGAAATGGAGTCAGACCCATGACTGCACTCTAATGAATCCAACACAGCCACCATTCGATAACAAGCATTACACAGCCGCCATTACAAATGAGTGCGAATCTATGGTGCTGTGTTCTGATATTTACGTACGCATCCACGGGACCACCGAAATCCGTATTGTTGGAACTCGCAGTAGGCGTCGCATTACTGTACTTTACCGGAATCTTACCGTATTGCCATGAGATAATTGATATGATTCTGATTCTGTGTTCTGATGCGATGCTTCAGGAGTCGTTCACGGATCTGGAGGTGATGGCGGCGATCTTCGCGGGCGCCATTCACGACGTCGACCATCCAGGGTTCACCAACCAGTACCTCATCAACTCCAGTGAGCAGCTTCCTCCCCCCTCTCTCTCTCTCTCCCCCCTCTCTCTCTCTCTCTCCCTCCTTTTTCTGTGCGTCATATCTGTGAAGTTTATCCGTCTCATCCCGTTCACATTCTGGCTTGGCATCTAGGATTGTAGCGAGTAGAAATCTCTGCGATGCGGATTTGTGGAACACGCACAGACGACGGGGATGATACAGTTGAAAAAAATCACGGATTTCAAGAAGCAGAAGTCAGTCACAGAGTGCTATGAGCACTTGATTCGTAGCAACAAACACGTGAGAAGAAGAAAATATCAATAATTTACACAAAATTCAAAGTATCCCCCGATTCAAGAGACCACAAAACGAATGAAAGAGTCATGCATTTTCAGACAACGAGCTGGCGATCATGTACAACGACGAGTCGGTGCTGGAGCAGCACCATCTGGCGGTCGCCTTCAAGCTGCTGCAGGAGTCCAACTGCGACTTCCTCACAGGGCTCTCACGCAAACAGCGACTCCAGTTCAGAAAGATCGTCATAGACATGGTACGTTGAAGTTTTCTTTTTCAACGGGTCCTCCTATACCTTCAAAACGCCTTCGAAACACTGTGAAGGCAGAATTACCACTACTTTTCTCTGATAATCAAGAATCCATCGATCGGTGTTGGATGCACCTGCAGATCCCTGTATCTCTCTCGCGTTTTTTCTTGTCGTGCAAACGCTTCCGGTGCAGCGCGGTGGCGTCTTGCTGTCTCTCTTGCCACTAGACAGTTCCCATATATCCACCCTTCCATCCCATCTCCAATCGATCTCCGCGCGCGTTGCACGACCGCCACAGTGACCCACTCGCTGCGCGGCGCGCCCTGCAAATTATCATCGCCTATCACCCTATCACCGGAAGCGAGACAGCACGCCGCGAGCGGAGGCGCAGATGCGTGAGAGAAGATCCTACACTAAACCAATATGCACTTCCGCCGGGGTGTCAAAGAGACCGAAAGAGAGAGAAAGAAAGAAACGACGACGACGACGCAACACATTAACGATGAATGAATGGGTGCAGAGTGCCGGGGCAGATCGATGGGCTATCGAGGGATATGTATAAGATTTATGATCGATAACAAAAATATAAACAAACAGTGATCATGATGAACGGCAAAAAACAAAACGAAACCACATGTACATGTTGTGTTTGCAGGTATTGGCGACGGATATGAGCAAGCACATGTCGCTGCTGGCGGATCTGAAGACGATGGTGGAGGCGAAAAAGGTCGCGGGATCCTCGTCAGTAGTCCTTCTAGACAAGTACAACGACAGAATACAGGTGGGCTAGTCTTCTTTTTTTATTGTTTTTTATTGTCTGCAATTCCAATTAAATGTTGCCAAAATGAGTGAGCTTGTCGATCTTCCCCTCTGAATCCACCAATCACCATCCTACCGTAGCCAACACACCGATCAATCTCGCGGCTGTTTTGATTGATCACATTCTGTCACCGTCGCCTCATCACATGCTATAGCCAGTGGTGGGCCCGGTCAAAAACCGTACGCTCTAGTGTAGAGAGAGAGAGAGAGAGAGAGAGAGAGAGAAGAGAGAGAGAGAGAGAGAGAGAGAGAGAGAGAGAGAGAGAGAGAGAGACGGTGTCACAATGCCCCATAAATCGTCGAGCCAGTAGTTCCATTCGCCACTACTTCTTGCCTGATTGTCATATGATGGGGTGGTCAACGGGGAACTTTCTAAAAGGCCACGGGTGTCTAAGTGGAAAACGGGATCAGAGAGCGAAAAAAAAATTGTCAACATTCAACAAGGCAAATGAATACGTCACTAACCTTGTGCTCGCAGGTGCTGCAATCGATGATCCACCTGGCGGATCTGTCGAATCCGACCAAGCCGATCGATCTGTACCGGCAGTGGAACACGCGGATCCTGGAGGAGTACTGGCGGCAGGGCGACAAGGAGAAGGAGCTCGGACTGGAGGTGTCCCCCATGTGCGACCGGGGCAACGTGTCCATCGAAAAGTCACAGGTGAGCTATTCTTATGCAAACTACTGTAGTATACTATAATATGGTTTAACGATAATTCAATAACACAATTATTTAGTATCCCGCCATAAGTAGCTAGATGTTTGATACAGATAGCTTAGGGTCAGCTCAATATTTGCCACGCTGTACATTTCCTGTTGTATCACTGTGTCTCTATGATCCCTTGGCAGATAAAGATTGCTATACTTTCAGGTCGGTTTCATCGACTACATCGTTCACCCGCTCTACGAGACGTGGGCGGACCTGGTCTACCCGGACGCGCAGCGGATCCTCGATCAGCTGGAGGAGAACAGGGAGTGGTACCAGTCCAGGATCCCCGAGGAACCAGACTCGGCCCGATCGGTGGAGACAGAAACGGACGAGGCGCACGTGTAGCCACACTCCCTCCCCCATCACAGATTTCTATTATGTTAATTGCCTCTAGGTGCTTTGAACGTGAGCCGACCCCGAATGATTATTTGATTGTGATATGTCACACACACACACACCCCGCACACCGCACACTCACACACATGCAGCTCCATTGGATGATCGTTTCTCTCTATCCTCTCTCTCTCTCGCATACTTGTTCACAGCTTTAAAACGCGGAAAGTTCAACAACTCCCTTGTCTCCCTCTCTCCCCCTTCTCTCTCGGTTGAAGATTGCGGTGTGTTTTACTCGTTTCTCTCTGATATATGAGTTTTATATTTGGAATTATGTCGATGAGTCCAGTATGTCAAAGCATAGAGAGGTTAAATACTTTTATTCTCTGCGTAGCCTCCCTCCTCCACAACACACACACACATTTTCTCTTGAATTACGGAAGTATTTTTGCGATGTTTATTTAATAATTTGAGATAAAGTTTTACGCCTATTTTGGACACACATTACTGTACGAAGAGATCAAAACAAAACAGGTATACGGTCAAAAGTATACGCCAGTGATTTAAAAAAAATGACTCTCAAAAATGTTAATTTATTTTGTGGATAAGAGTATCGTTTCTAGAGAGGGAAGGAGACCGGAAGAATGACGGATATACTTTACTGATGTTTTTTTTTTCGAAGATTAGAAAAAGACTCACATAATGTTTGCAAACAGTAATTGTCGTCTACTTCATCTAGAGTCGATGGAGAAAATGAATTTAAAGTTTGAAATAGCAATTGAAACGCGACCGTGAATAGATGCGTAAAGAAATGAGAATGATGAAAATCAAAGAGACAAGGGAGATGGGAAGAGAGAAGGAGACTCACCCATCAACACATCTACACTCCATCGGAGTAGTGCCACCAGAACATCTGCCGAAGACATACTAACAAAACAACACTGGCGCGTAGATTTGTATGTTTTACAAAGGAAAATTGTACCATGATCTGTGTGCCATTTCGGCCGAACCTGATGTAATATCTCGCGCGTATCGGAAAAGGTGATTCTCGGTGTTATCATGGCTGCTTCGTTATTCACACACAATCGTAAACGACAAACCAAAAATCATGCACGATCTTATCAGTTTTATAGTAAATGATTCACCCTTATAATAATGGTTTAAATGTTTTTACAACTTTCAAACAACCTGTTTTATTGTGTTATTTTGGATGTTTAGTAAAACATTTTCGAGAGACACCAAATTGAGCAGGTCAAAATGTGTTTACCAGTTATGGATTCACTTCTTACAAAGAAGGTAACAACTACTGTAGCATATTTGTTTGATTATCACATAGTAATTAATTATTTCAATCTCAAACCAAACTTTCAAAAAATGAATGCATTGCGCATACGGTATGAGCTTCTCTCATTTCTAAACTTTTTACGGCAGCACAAAATAAAGAAAGATAGTCTCTCCTTATTAGTGATGCCATGATAACGAAGCCACATCACTTCGAATTTGGACCAAGCAGAGCACGCTAAACACACCGCGATAAGGTGTGGTTTATAAGCGGGCGGGTATGGTATGGTATAGCGTCGTTCTTCTGGAAGGATGCTTCCCCTCCTCCTTTTCCTTCTGCTTGTCAGCCCTGCCCTGGCGGACTCCGATCCCTGCCCCGCTGGTGCCATCTACAACGACGCACTCGACGTGTGCTACATTGTCAGTCCCCCCCCCCTCTCTCTTTCTCTTTCTCTCTCTCTCTCTCCTCTCTTTCTTTTTTCTCTCTCTCTCTCACAAGTAATATGAATAGGATTTAAACTGTAATTCATTCCAGTACAATGCGCAAGCGAGTTCGTTCGTGGAGGCTGAGAGGAACTGTGTGTCGATGGGGGGACAACTCGCCAAGATCATGTCCGGATTCGAGAACACTCTCATCAACGGTGCGCGCTCTCTCTTTATCTCTGTCTCTCTCCCTCTCCCTCTCTCTCTCCCCCCCCTTCTCTCTCTCTCTCCCCCCCCCTTCTCTCTCTCTCCCTCCCTCTCTCCCTCTCTCTCTCCCTCCCTCTCTCCCTCCACCCTTCCCTCCTTGCAGAGATTGCGCCGTTCAAGTTCCCGCACGCTGCCGACTACTGGGTGGGCGGCTTCTTGAATTCCATTCAGAAGCAGTGGATGTGGATCGACTGGACAGCTATCACCTACAACAAGTGGGGACCCAGTGAGTGCATTGTTCACGGATTCAGCGTAAAATTTGTGTATAGGTGCTCAATTACATCAAAATCCGTCACTACAAGTGTGTGTGCTGTCTGTGTCAGTCGATTCAATCAATCAATCAATTCATCAGTTTATCCAGACTCGTTATATATCTGAATACAACACACTCACGAAGCATACAGTCGATTATAATTGTATAGCCGGTTGAATCCGGGGTCCTCCTGTGTTTTTGGATTACGTTTTCAGTATTCGAAACATTGTTGTGTTCCTGTCATAATTTTAAAGGAACTGTTTAGTACAGAAATAAAACGGAACGAAGAAAGACGGAATAAAGTTGTATGCCAGAGGCATTGTATAAATCAAGCATCTTGCAGGCCAGCCGGCTCCTTATGGTCAGTGTGTGTCAGTGCAGACGACGGGTGGAAAGTGGCAGGGAGACGTGTGCAAGGTAGCGTTTTCAAGATCAAAGAAAATCATGGTCAGATTACTGTCACCTCAGGGTTTTCTCTTGTTGAGTGGTATGTATAGTCAAAAACAACAGACAAGAAGTCAAACCAAATCATTTGTTCATCCGGAAGCGCAATCATAGTGACACAACCAACACTGTTGTATAGGTTCTCCTCGATTTGGCAATATCACTAACACGGGCAGCTCGCGCACTAGCACTAGTCTTAACGGATCGTTATGAACACATGGCCACAGTTTTCACACAGTTTTCAAGCTGATTCCGAATATGAACATAATTGTGAACAACCCATTCAGACTGCCAAGCCCTCCGTGTGCATGACCCCCTCGTCCGCCGTCCGCAACGCCACCTGTCCCACCCCCGCCCCCTCCACCTGTCCCCCCTCGGCCAATGTCACCGTGGCACCCACGGCTAGTCACGTACCCTGCAGGGTGGGTGGATCAAGGTGTTATCAGTCTTGATGATCAGTCAGTCGAAGTTGTTAGCAGGCGATCGCAAGTAGTTTGAAGAGGTAGTTTCAGGTAGTTGGAGAGCATATCGATAGTAATTTGAAGAGATTTTAGATTATTGATTAGTGTAATACAATAACTTTAGCCGTCCGGCAACGAGTCGTGGATCTACTATCAGGAGGATCAGAGCTGCTTCTGGGTGGGAATGACTTCTTTATCATCTCATCATCTTTATACTTACCTGATCATCTGATTCATCTGATAATATTGATCTGATCATATTTGTCATATTTATCATCATCCATCTGAACTTTTGGAACTTACAACTCGGCTTTCAGTCGACTGTGACGAGCAGCAACAACTATCTGAAGATGACATTCGACGATTCTGAGAGAGTAAGTATACGACAAAAAACAGGAAGATTCATGACCCTTCCATTCAGCTTATTGATTTATTGATTTATTGGTTGACCATTCAGCTGTGTCAATCACTCGGCGGTGAGCTCGCCTCCATCCACTCCGACAAGGAACTCAACTTTGTCGAAGGTAATTAGTTTTGTAGTTACGGTTCTTATATTCGGGTATTCAGAATCAAAATATTTATATCGAATTAAGTAGCACATGGTAATGTAAATTACCTGAACAATGCTGAACAGGTATTCACAATTCCAGGCCTTCTATTCAACCAGTACCAGTTCTGGTCGAGCATCCACTATGTCGACGGATTGTGGGAGAGTGTGGACGGGTGAGTCTCCCTCCCCCCTTTCTCTCTCTCTCTCTCTCTTTCTCTCTCTCTCTTTGATTCTTATAAGATGATCGTAGGTTTTTGCGCCGAAAAGTTCAGTCGACAAATCGGGCTTTTGTTTGAGAGACTCACCGAGCTCACCGCCGAGTGATTGACACAGCTACCCATTAATAGAGGGCAATCGTCTGGCGGACCAGACCATTGTACTAATATATGTAGGCTAACAATAATCAGTGGACAAATATTTTCTCGCTCATATTTCATCTTTCTTAATGGACAGATCTCCGATCGACTATGGATGGAACACTACCAAAATTCCCACGGACGCCAATCACTTCTGCATCCAGATCTCGGTGAGTCTCTCTCTCTCTCTCTCTCTCTCTCTCTCTCTCTCTCTTCCTTTCTCCATATCGCCATACTTCTCTTTCAGCCCTACACGGTCCCGCACTATCAGGAGACCAACTGTCTCTCCGACAACTACACAGTGTGCAAGAAGAAGGCGTTCATGTGAAGTCGAAGTGTGGATTCTGATGAAACATCGAATAATACATATTTATTTATTATATCATGTTTCATCCGGCGAACTTGATTATGCTTACAAATATGAGATAGTGGGAGATACTGGGAAATTGGGTGATAAGAGATAAGATAAGGGATCGAATCGGTTGCGGTTTGTGAAAGCGCACGATTCAAGATTGATTTCAGAGAATCAACATTTATTAAAGATTATAACACACTACACTTTCAAACGTGATATATTGTTGATACATACATGCAGGTTTATAGATTTAGTGAAAATATGAACAGCGGTTACACAATAATACATGGCTGTTGGGTACAATGCGAACTGACAGTGATGTCCAAGTAGAACTTGGAGTGTCTTTTCGTTTTCTTAAAGCTGTCTTCTTTAATGTTTGGATTCACGCTGACAAATTTCCTGTAGAAAAAACTGTGCGACGGAAAAGGTTCACCTGTATAAAACGACTGCAATCATTGTGAGTATAGCTCCGAGTGTGAACGCAACTGTAGGCTTGTAATCAAAAAGAAGCCAGTCAAACACGCAAACCACCACAACTGCCACGGAAGCAGCGAAACACTGGACGAATACATTTTGAAGTGTGATTTGTATTTCCCTCACCACCAAAATGTTAGAAATGTAACGGAGCGATATGGAATAGATGATTCCTTCGTAAGCTAGCGCGATTACAAAGAGCCACACTTGCCAGGTGAATCCAGAAAACAAATTGGAATACAAGTTGGTAGACGATGTCTGAGAAGTTTTTTTAAGAAAGGATTACAAAAAGTTTACAAACCATGAAATACAGAAATGAAAACAGCGTCATTTCAGTCGATAACACTGCATTCAGAGTCGCCTGCGAGTAACGATGGGAAGAGTCCTAAAGATTTTTTTAGTTTTCAAGTCAAGTTGATATAATCATACCTTTACAAGCATTTCTTGACAAACGCTTCCGAGACATACTAACATGCTACCAAGAATAACTGCCGTCAGACCTGAAATTATTCTGATACCGAACACAACACCGAGTCTCACCTTTTGGCAAATTTTCAATTGTTTTTACACAATCAAAATCGTCACGAAGCATTGAATCCTAAATGTTTTTAGTCGGTGTCAGTAAACAAAAACGTACTGATTTATTGATGATCACTCCCGTCAACAGAATGGCAAGAGAAATCCACTGAATCAAGGAAGGACGAGTTTCGAGAATCCAACAAGAAAATGCGACCGTGAATACGAGTTTCACTTGCTGAGCGACCTGAAACGACCGCCTATCATATTCAAACCATGTTTATTTCTAACCATAAATGTGCCGTTTCTGAGGCATTTCAAAGCAATGAATTGTAGAATATTCTTGGAACAATATAGAGCTGCCACCAATAACAATTTTGTAGTGAATACAAAGTTGAATTTCAGTTCACGTAACAATAAATCAAACACTCTGTAATGTTCTCTTTAACATTTTATTTAAATCCACTTACCTCGACCAGTTTTTATTAATATGATGCAAATAGAGAATACACGACACTGTTCGGATCACAGAACTCACAAAAATGACGGTACTCTTGAAACAATTAATTATGAACTAGTTTTGTTTCTTTATCATCACAAACCTCGTCAAACACTGAGCTGCTATCCAGAGCGAATCTTTGAAACAATACGGTACACACTGATCGGGCGATGCAAATGAGAAAGAACACACACTTCAAGTGACCGAACATTTCGATCACTGCGTAGAGACCAGAAAGAAGGTACTAGGCTTAGGTAAACCCTCATTCATACTTTCCACGAGTCAAATAATCTGTTTATTTTGACCACTCGTCACAATTTCACTTCGCTCCCAGGCAGGAGTGATGTATACTAGAATAGACGAAATGAGAACAAAAATCACTCATGTGCAAACAGGTTTCAAAGTAGTTTTGAAAGTGCTCGTCTGCTCGCTGCTCGGAGCTGCATCTTCGAACGCATCTGTGCCGCAGCGCAGTTTCGGGTTGACACTGAAAATGTTTCAACAAAAAACACATGAATCCACTATATGCAATCATAATACCAACTGTGGTTTATTCGAGTGAGATCAAATCAAATCGTAGTAAGACCTACCTATACGTGATCACAGCGGCTATCGTCAGCACAGCCCCGATGAGAAACACGGCGGTTGGGTGGTAGTCGAAGGCCGCCCAGTCGATGAGACACAGAAGGACCGTGCCCAGACAGACGGCCAAGGTCTGAGAGGGAGGGAGAGGGGAGAGAGAGAGAGAGGAGAGAGAGAGAGAAGGAGGGGGAGGAGAGAGAGAAAGAGGGAAAGAGGGAAGGAAAAAGGGAGATTGAGAGAGAGAGGAGGGAAGGAGGGGGTATGGAGGGATGGGAGGGAGAGAGAGGCAGAGAGAGACTGACCACTTGTATATTGGTGATGTGAATGAGTGCGACCGAGTGCACTATTCCTTGATACGCCAGGACGATTGAAAACGTCCACACCTGAAGACTGCTCAATTGGTTCACCAGAAGGCAACGATTGTGAGACCCGCGTGCACGGGTACCTGGTGAAATATTTGATTTCGATAGAAGTTTTTCGCTCATGTATAATGTATCTTCCGCAAGCCAATAGACCGAGACAATTAGAAATGTTGAGTAACATGTGTAATGTGTTTAATGTGAAACGTATCGCTTTACATTCACGCATTACTCATAAAAGAAACGCGCCTGCCAGGTGAATCCGTGGAGAACATCTACGAACAGATCGTCAGCAAGGGGGAGAGACGATCCGTCACGCACCTGCGACGGGCTCTCCCTCCCTCCCTCCCTCCCTCCCTCTCTCTCTCTCTCTCTCTCTCTCTCTCTCTCTCTCTCTCTTTTCTCTCTCTCTCTCTCTTTCTCTCTCTTTCTCTCTTCCTCTCCCTCTCTCACTCTCACTATTAATCACTCACCAACATATACACAAACGAGAATATCATCACTCCTATAGCCAACATCACATTGCGGAGTGCTTGAGAAGAGGTTTGGGTGTTGTCCTGAACACCATACTAATTGATGTCTAGCCTCTAGCAATACTCTTACAATTAGACAAACCTTTATCAGTTTTTCATGGTTCACCGTCCCTAGCGAAACGAGCATACCTCCGAGGAGTACAGTTGGGAAGCCTAAATTATATATATGAACGATAATCAGTCATATTACATTACATTCTCCCACCTTTGATCATATTTTCCTCCATTCCCAATGAGTTTGTGTTCTGTTGCAGCAGTTTATCCTTGAAAACAACTACACTACAAACACACATAAATAGTTTTAATCCGTTTGTAGTTTCGTCCTCTCTCTCTCTCTCTCTCTCTCTCTCCCTCTCCCTCTCTCTCTCCTCCCTCTCTCTAATTCAACTCACAGATTTGGTGACAACAACTCCAATCAATAACATCAATAGGGAAACCCATTGAATAATGGACGGTCGAGTTTTCAGAATCACAAACGAAAAGACGACAATGAACACGAGTTTCATTTGTTGAACAATCTGCAAGTCAATCAAATACGACTTTCCAATTGCATAGCTCACCGCAAATGTGCTGTTCTGTAAATAGTTCAGAGCAATAAACTGTAGTATATTATTAGCGGAGAAAAGGGCGGAGCAGAACCACATGTTCAATGTGAACCGGTAGTTTACTGTGAGTTCGTGCCAGATTTGTAGAAACCCACTGAAAAGTAGTGTAAAATACAAATACTCAACAGTGTTTCACACTCACACCTTCACACTCTTCTCCATCCAGCAGAGATACGCTATACATGATAGCAATCGAATAATCGAACTAGCAAAGAGGCACACACTCTGAAGAAGAAAATCATTTGGATACATTGATTGGCAACAAACCTCGTAGAAATCTGAACTATTGAGAGCAAGTCGCTGAAACAATACGGTGAATACTGTCCTGCCCACGCACAATACGAAGAAGGTATACTGTAAGACGAATCCTGAATCAACAGTACCAATCAAGTCCTTGACAAAGTGATGTCAAAGTAATATAAAAAAAATCATCTCATTTCTAGATAAAACACACCTGTTCGCAGTGTCATTTCACGAAAGAGAATGGGAGGATGTTTAGTGGTCACTGAGCAGAGTGGTAGAACAGAGTGCGCGCTGTGCTCTCGTCAGCACATATGCAAATCATAATACTGTTCATGTTTGGTTTCAATTTCCCGCTAACACAGAAAAGAACCACAATATACGTGAAGGGATCGAGTTTGGTCAAACTTCATCACAATGAATCATGATCTAAATGTGGTTAGCATTCAAAATGAAGGAATCCAGACATCTAAATGTGTTGATCTGCTTTTTGGGATCCAAAAAGCTGTGTGTGATCGATGATCTACGTCAGTCGATCCACGTGTGTCTATCGTAGCGTACTTTCTCAGATGTTTGACTTGACTTTTTCCTCTTCCATGTCAAGAAACCCTCATTTCCGGCACCGCATCTCTCGCAAAACTTCGGAGTCGAGATTTTTTGTGGTCTC